>CAKNYM010051475.1:50219-86116 GCA_932195095.1 Andricus curvator
CGTCAGTCCCACCAAAACTTCTGTTACGGGGGGACTGACGTAAGAACTGGACTCTCCACTATACTACGAATCACTACTTAACTTGGGCATGATTTCGACTCGCACAACAAATTTCGCGCATAAAGGTGGTAGTTGGGTGTACAATCTAAACATGAATAATACAAACAATAAAGTAGCCTCGGAATGGACTGAAACTTTGATTGAGGTTTTGAAATATGGTCAGGAGTAGATAGGGAATCACATGGTAGTCAAGGGGTCGGTTTGATTATGAATGAAAAAGCTAGATATATGTTCCAAAAACGACTTAAATACTTTTTTTCTCCCCTTTTCAGATAGTTGGAAAAAAATCTTTCTGATTGTAGGATTTATTATAAAGATACGGAAATATACGCTGAAGTAAAGGAATTACCTTCTTCATTTTAAATCAAATACAACTTTAGTCATTTTTATCTGAAGAACATTGAACATAACATATGGTCGTTGCGAAGCGCGACGACCAAATTGCGCGCAGCAAGCGCGCTCAAACTTTTTGGTTTCTATTATACGATGAACAGAAACGAGCGTGAAGCGCGAGGTTCACATGATAATCATACCAAATATCGAGCGCGAAGCGCGAGTGTCGTGATGAGAATGTGTTTCTTAAGGTCGATAGAACCTTAAGTAAATTAGTTCTTATTTTTATGTAAAACTGACATAATTAAACCAAAAGCAGGTCATAACGATGAAGCTTACTAAGAGAGTATTAGCCTGCGAAGCGCGCAATAGCGAGCACATGAAGTGTGAAAACCTAGACGACAAATGTGTCCGAGCGCGCAGCGCGACGTGAATGCATTATCGAGCGCGAAGCGCGAGATCTAACAGGTGCGCGCCTCAGGCGCGCTGAAACTTGCGAGCGAAGCGATCCGCACGCGAAGCGCGCGATGAGAATGTGCCCGCGAAGCGGGCAGAATTTTTTTGTTAGAAATTAGTAGGGTTTTAAAGATTTGAAGAGATTTTATAATTATTTGTTGGAACTCACCCTGAATTCTTATTAATTTACCCTGAATTCTTTTAAATTCTTTAGAATTCTCATGAATTTTTTTATTTACTTGAATTCTTCTAAATTTACTCAATTCTACTCTATAATTATCACAAACATATACAACAATCTTTCAATTCTTAGGCATTTCATTAAATTCACGAGAATCAATGGAATTTTTATGATTTTAAACATTGTTTCGAATTCATTTCAATTCTTTGGAATTTAAATTGAATTGTTTTGAAATCTTATGAATTTATTCTGAATTTGTTACCCTTTGAGCGCGAAAAAAGTACCCTATGAGCGTGACAAAAGTACCCTTTGGTCCCGATATTTTATCCCATAGGGACTGTGAGGCCTGATATATTTATCTACTATAACAAACTTGAAACTCTTTCCCCTATTTCACTTTTTTCCCCTTTTTTAAAAATTCCTCTTTTTAGGGTTTCCTAGTCCCGGGCAGAAACCTTATACTTTAGGTTGGGTGTCGGTCCGTCAATCCGTCGTACTTTTTTCCGGGAGGAGAAGTTGAGGAAGTGGGGGGAAATTATGGAGGGGATTATGGTAATGAGGGGCGGGGGTATAAGAAGAATGAGGGGAAGTGGGATGAAAGGAGGGGAGAGGAGTGTTGGGTGAGGGGAAGTGGGCGAAATGAGGGGAGAGGACGATGGGTAGTGAGGAGAAGTGAAGGTTCGGAAAGTGAGGGGAAGTAGAGGAAATTATGGGAGGCGAAGGAGGGAATTGTGGGGAAGGGTAGTAGGGTAGCGCGGGTAGTAGGGGAGGGGTTGGGAAGGAATGGAGAGGGGGTAGTAGGGAAGATATGGGTTGACATTGGAGAGAGAAATGAGGGAAGGGGGAATTGAGGGATGTAATAGTAGGGAGGGAAAGTGGAAAGTGGGGTAGTAGGGGAGGGGTAGATTTGAACTACTTCATTAAAGTCGAAATAGGCTATGAAGCCCGCATGTATTATTTTTCCCCCTGTTTTCAAGAAACTTCCCCTTTTTCTCTTTTTTTCGCTTAAAGATGAATTGAATTAATACCATAGAACCTTATAAGAAAATCCAAATATTTTTGGTTAAAAGTTCATTCTTCTTGTTTGAAAAGTCAACTTTTATATTTTTGGTTGAAAATTCATCTTTTTTAGTTAATAATTTTATTATTTGGTTGGAAATTGAATTATTTTTTGTGGAAAAGTCTTCTTTTATGATAGAAAATTTAACTTTTTTGTTGAAAATTCGTCTTTTTGGATAGAAAATTCATCTTTTTTGGTAGAAATGTCATCTTTCTTGGTTCAAAATAAATTTTTTTAGTTTTAATTCAAATGTCTTCTCAAAAATTCAACTTTTTGTTTGAATATGTAACTATTTTTGGTTAAAGTTTAATCTCTTTTATATGAAAATTCGACCATTTGGTTGAAAATTCAATTTTGTAGGTTTAAATTCAACTACTTGGTTAAAAATTCAACTATTTTGTTGGAAATTGAATTATTTAGTTATTAAAAATTCATCTTTTTTGTTAAAAAGTCATTCTTTTTGGATAAAATTCACCTGCTTTTTTGAACATTCGTCTTTTTAGATAGAAAATGCATCCTTTAGGATTGAAAATTCATCGTTTTGTTTAAAAAAAATGGTTATTTGGTTGAAAATTGAGTTGTCTAATGGAAATTTCAACAATGTTTTTAGAAGATCATCCTTTTTGGTTGAAAATGCCACTGTTTTGTGATAAATTCGTCTTTTTTGATTGAAAATTCATTTTTCTTGTTTGAAGATTCGACTGTTTTCTACGAGATTCGTCTTTTTGGCTTGAAAATTCAAATATTTGGTTATAAATGCAACTGTTTTTTGTTGAAGTTTAATCTTTTTCGTTTGAAAATTCGATCACTTGGTTGAAGATTCGTCTCCGTAGGTTGAAATTTCTTCTCCATTCTTTGAAAATTTTATTTTATTGTAGATAATCCGTCTTTTTGGCTTGAAAATTGAACCGTTTTAGTAAAAATTTCAAACCATTTGGTTGAAAATGAACTTTTTTGTTGAAAATTGATTTTTTTCGTTAAAAATGTATCTTTTTTGGTTGAAAATTTAACTATTTGGTTGATAGTGGAACCACATTGTTAGCAATTCATATTTTTGGTTGAAGATTCATCTCTTTAGTTGAAAATTTAACTATTTTGTTGAACATTTGGTTTTTTTTTGTTCAAAATTAAGTTTTTTCAACTGAAAATTTAACTTTTCCATTTTTGTTTAAAAATTGTTCTTTATTAGTTGAAAATTCATATATTTGGTTAAAAAGTCATCTTTTTTGGATAAAATTCACCTGCTTTTTTGAACATTCGTCTTTTTAGATAGAAAATTCATCCTTTAGGATTGAAAATTCATCGCTTTGTTTAAAAAAAATTGTTATTTGATTGAAAATTGAATTGTTCAATTGAAATTTCAACAATATTTTTAGAAGGTCATCCTTTTTGGTTGAAAATTCAACTGATTTGTTAAAAATTCATCTTTTTGGCTTGAAAATTCAAATATTTAGTTAAAAATGCAACGTTTTTTGTTCGAAGTTTAATCTTTTTTGTTTGAAAATTCGGTCACTTGGTTGAAGATTCGTATCCGTAGGTTGAAATTTCTTCTCACTTCTTTGAAAATTTAATTTTTTATAGAAAATTCGTCTTTTTGGCTTTACGATTTAACTGTTTTGTTGAAAATTTCAGTCTATTAGGTTGAAAATCAACTTTTTTCATGAAAATTCGTAATTTTGTGTTGAAAATTCAGTATTTTTGTAGAAAATTGTTTTTTTTTTGTTTTGTTCAAAAATTCATCACTTTTGGTTGACAATTCAGCTGTTTTGTTGAAGAAATCGTCTTTTTTTTTTAATTCAGTTGGTTTTGATTTAAAATAAAAATATTTTTTGGTTGAAATATCAACTATTACATTATTTGTAAAAAATTCATATTTTTGGTTTAAGATTCATCTGTTTAGTTGGAAATTTAACTATTTTGTTGAATATTTGGTTTTTTTGTTCCAAATTAAGTTTTTTCAACTGAAAATTTAACTTTTCCATTTTTGCTTAAAAATTGTTCTTTATTAGTTGAAAATTCAACTATTTGGATAAAAATTCATATATTTTGTTGAAAATTCATCGTTTCTGTTAGAAAATTAATCCTCTTCTTTGAGAATTCATTTGCTTGGTTGAAAATTCAACTATTTGGTTAAAAATGCATTTATTTGGGTAAAAATGCAGTGTGATTCGACTTGAAATTTCAGGAATTAAAACCATTTAAAATTGAATTCAATTAAGTATATAAATAAATATAATTTAAAAAAATGTATTCCAAGTTTAGTAGCGGGAACTGGAAAGGTAATATTTTTCACTAGATTTTTTTAATACACATAGACACTGCCTAAAAGGATTGTTGCTTCGTTTCTACATGTAAAAATAAATATTTTATCTTTCCCCTATTTTTCCCCCGATGCCAACTTTACCGATATTTTTTTTCGTAATAAATCACATTTGCACGAAATGGGATACTGAGTTGAAAATTTGTTAAAAGAACTTCTGTGACTAATAATATTTTCAATTTTTTGTTTCAGGTGAGATTCTATCAAAATTCCATGTTTTCTTGAATAAACAACTGTGAGTATCCAGAAATTATGAAATCTATGCACCTCTTGATAAATTAAGTGAAAAAAATCTTAAAATTATGATTTTTGGTTTCCGTTGCATCTAAGAATTATTATTCATATCTTAGAAAATGATTACAGACGTCACACTCTTTTTCCCATTCCCCTCTATTCCCCTTTTTTAAAGAATTGATCTTTTTCCCTGTTTTCAAGAAACTTCCCCTTTTCCCTATTTTTCTCGGCTTTTCACTTAAATTCGAACTGAATTAATATAACCCAAATTAGAAAATGTAACTATTTTTCCTTGAAAGTTAATTCTTTTAATTGACATGTCTAGTATTATGTTCTTGGTTGAAAATTCAACTTTTTTTGTTCAAAAGTGCGACTATTTGGAAAAAATTAATCGGTTTTGGTTACCAAACTATTTGGTTGAAAATTAACTTTTTTGTAAAAATTTTATATTTTGGATTAAAAATTTTTACTGTTTTATAGCAAAGTCGTCTTTTTGGCTCAAAAATTCAACTATTTTATTATAAAATTCAACTATTTGGTTGAAGATTAACATTTTGGTTTAAAATTAATATTTTTTGTCGAAAATTCAACTGTTTGGTTGCAATTTAACCTTATTGTTGAAAATTCATATTTTCGGGTTGAAAATTCAATAGTTTTGTAGAAAATTGTTATTTTTGGGTCAAAAATTTAACTATATTGATTGAAAACTCCACTATTTTGGTTGAAGTTATTTGGTGGAAAATTAACTTTATTGTTGAAATTTAATATTTTTGGGTTGAAAATTTAATTGTTTTGTAGAAAATTCTTATTTTTTAAATTAAGCCTTCAACTATTTTTGTTGAAAATTCACCATTTTGTTAAAAGATCAAATTTTCTGGAATCAAAATCTTTCTTGACTAAAAATTCAATTATTTCTTTTTATCTCTTTATAGAAATTTCATCTTTTTTGTTTAGAAATGCAACTGTTTAGTTAAAAATTAATCTATTTTTGTTAAGGATTCAACTATTGTGTTTAATTGAAAAGTCAACTGTTTCATTGAAAATTGAAATTTTTGTTCAAATTTAACTTTTTTGTTAAAAGATCAAAGTTTCGGATTGAAAATGCGCTTGTTTTGTAGCAAAATCGACTATTCAACCATTTTGTTGAAAAAATTGTCTTGTTTGGTTGAATTCAATTGTTTTTTATTTAAAACTAAAATGTTTTCAGGTTGAAACTTCAACTTAATTTAGAATATGAAATTAATTTTTTTGGTAGAAAACTTAAGTATTTTGTTGAAAACATGTTTGTTGAAAATTCATTTTTTTGAAACTTTAAATTCAACTATATCATTTTTTATTGAAAATTGATCTTAAATAGTTGAAAATTCAAATATTAGATTGAAAATTCATTTTTTTGCAGAAAATAAGTTTTTGTTGTTAGAAGATTTATCTCTTTTGGTTGACGATTCAACAATTTTGTTGACAATTTCTTTTGTGTTTGAACTACTTTGTCAAAAATTCATATTTTTGGTTCAAGATTAAGATTTACTAATGTAAAATTTTATTATTTAACCAAAGCCAGAAATATTCTGTAGAATTAAAATTTGTATTTGATATGAGCAAAAGTAACTTATTATTGTCAAATATCAATTAAAAGTTGTATTTTTTCAGCATTTGAAAAATGACAATTTTTCAACATTTTTATTGCATTTTTTAAATTGAAATAATTATTTTTGAATGCCAAAACTTACTCAAAAAGATCAATTTTGAACACAAAATGTAAGAATTAAATTTTCATTTAAAATAATTAATTTTCAACCAAGAAAAAGGGAATTTTCAACAAAATATTTAAATTATCAACCAAAGTGATGAATTTTTAATAAAAACAATGAATTCACAACAAAAAGTATTGTAGTTGATATTTCCACCCATAATAGTGTAATTTTCCATAAAAAACAGTTGAATTAAACAAAACAAAAATAATAATTTTTTAACCAATCATTTGAATCCTTAACCAAAACAGACTAATTCAAAAATATATATTTTTTGACAACAAAGTTGATACACAAAAATACACCAGACTTTCAGTTCATGAACGCGCGGTTTATGAATTCCTTCATGAATTTTCAATCAAAGAAGTAAATTTTCAACAAAAAAGATTAATTTTTTTACAAACTAAATGAATTTTCAACCATATTTTGAATTTTTAAAGGAATTTTCAACCTAATGGTTTAATTTTCAACAAAAGAAATGAATTTTTAACCAAAAAGGTAAATTAGTCACAAGAAGTTTAATATTCTACCACAAAAAACAAAGTTTCAACAAATTACAGAAATTTTCAACCAAATAGCTGGTTTTTTAACTGAAGAAGATAAATGTTAAACCAAACATAAAATACTTTAATTACCAGTCAAAAAATTTATTTTAGATGAAAAAACGAATTTTCAACAAATTAGTTTAATAGTTAAGCAAAAAAATTAATTTTTGTCTAAAATAATGTATCTTCAACGAAAAAATGATTTTTAAATCAAATATTCAAATTTTCAACCCAAAAGATGAATTTTCTACCGAAGGAAGACAAATCTTCAACAAAATAGATGAATTTTCAACAAATTAGTTACATTTTCAACCAAACAGATGAATTTTCAACCAAAAGGATTAAATGTCTATCAAAAAAGATGGATTATCGACAAAAAATGAAATAGTTAAATTTTCAGTTAAAAAATTTAATTTTCAATAAAAAGAACTAATTTTCAATCAAAGAAATGAATTTTCAACTAAAAGGATTAACTTTTTACAAAATAAATTAATTTTTTACAAAATAAATGAATTTTTAAAGAAATTTTAACCTAATAGTTAAATTTTCAACCAAAGAAATCAATTTTCTACCGAAAAGGTGAATTAGTCACGAAGAAGAATAATATTCTACCACAAAAGACAATGTTTAAACCAAATACAGAAATTTTAAACCAAATAACTGTATGTTCAACTGAAGAAGATAAATGTTAAACTAAACATGGAGTAGTTAAATTTTCAGTTAAAAAAATTAATTTACAACAACAAATTTGTAGAAAAATAGTTAAATTTTGAACAAAATGGTTAAATTTTGAACAAAAAAAAAAAGGTTTCCAACTAAAATGATGAATCGTCTACCAAAAAAATGAAGTTTTAACAAAGTAGTGTTAAAAAAATGTTAAAAGTACGGTGTCGAATAATTCCACACGCTGCGAGACATATTTTGTTAATGAGAATAATAATCTGCTAATTTTAAAGCACGGTAGAAAAGTAAAAAAATGGTGTCATTGCTGGAATTTACTCGCTATAATAAAGAAACTTCTGCACGGAAAAAATTTATCCGTAAAAAAGTCACGAACTAGTAGCTAGGTCTCGGATATGAAAAAAATTCATCGGATATTTATGTATTTTCGTAAATAACCTGCGAACTTTGAGAAAGATTGACGAACTCGATGTGAAAATTCTAAAACGGTTCATCACTTTTTTTTTTACGTGAATAATTACAAAAGTATTACGAGTGATTGGGAAAAGATTCTCAGAGCACTCACGAGCTTGCCCGACAAATCTGGGAACTCGAAACTAAGTTCGCCTGTACGTGGCCCACACACACACTGTCCCAAACGCGCGGTGCGTGTGTGCGCTTGTATGTGTGCCTCGAGCTCGTCGGATGAGTGGCTAGAAATTTTATAATACCTATTTTGTTTGGCCTTGATGGCTGCGCGTGTTTACGCACTCCTGGTTTATGTTTAGAAACTTGTGAGTCAGCAGTCTTTGAGGGTTCGAATCTTCTGAGTTGCGAATTTATAAATTAATATAAAATTAAATCGCACAAATAAAATTTTTCCTCTTTATATTTCAGTCTGAAATTTCCAGGAACTATTCGTAGGAAAGTCGAACTGTTCGTAAGAAACTTCGAAATTTATCCATATATTTCTCATAGAAATAAGGATGTAATGTTTCATTTTTCTATCTCGTATCCGAGACCTAGCTACAAGCTCGTGACTTCTTCACGGATAAATATGTATATCAGAAACAACGTTTTCAAATCATATAAGATTTTCTGTTAAATCTATAACAAAATGTTGGAAAATGAACCGAGTTTTATTCTAGTTTTATTTTTATTTTTTATCTAGTTTCATTAAAAAAATTGATTTCCCCATTTTCTGAAAAATCACCCTATTTTCTTGATATGTTCCTTGAAAAATATTGCACGCCCTTTTATGAAGCATCGCGTATCTGTGGTGCATGTTTCATTAGTTTAGTAATAAAAAAATCATAAAACTCGAATGCAGTAGAGAGCATCAAGTGGATTTAAGTTTTTAATTTAAAATTTAAAATAAGAGTGCTGCGTCCGTTCTCCAGTTTTCCTAAAAACCCCTCTTTCCATCGAGAATTTATCATCGCGAACATAGTAAACAAGCAGTTTGAAAGATGGGCATAAACTAGAAGGGTCGAGAAAGAAGGTAGGGTGAAAAGTGTTTTTAAAATATTAACCTGCAGGAGTTTGCTGGTTCAAGTGACTTCAATGATGAGGGTTAGTATATTTTAGTTAGTATTTTATGCTAAATAGTGTAATTTTTATCTTACGAGTGTACGTACGCGTAACCGCAATTCATTAATATTCATTTTACCTCCGTGCGTCGTGTTTAGCGATTCCAATTACCTGCTGAAACCCAACGATGAAATATTTAACGACACCAAGAGTTTTTTTTCAATTTGCAGGAAGTGATTGCCGCTCTTGAATTGATGTATGTTTTTCTCGACGCCAGTGAACCAAATCGTTAATATTCATTTCGAATACACATTCCTTCAAACGATTCGAATCGGAAAAAGTCGAACGAGGGAAATTAATGTGAACCATTTTTACGATTCGAATCTAACTTTACATTCTCTTTTATTATAAATGTGACTTGTACGTTTGCGCGATTTATTTACGACTGCATGATTTATTATGCATATAATTTTTCTCGACTCGCAATCACGCTAATTTGCTGCAGCGATCTTTGAACATGAAACACAAGTCACGTAGTAGTGAATGCACTTTAAATGGAATATGCACGCGTAATCTGCATGAATTAAAGTAAATCTTAGATTATGTGAACCTATCTCATTTCTAGGGTGAGCCATGTTATGAATACGGAAATTCAGGGATCACAGCCCCCCCCCCCTTCCCCTTGAGTTTGAAAAATCCGCTTAGACACCTAAAACCGAGAATTTTTCCTCCTTTTTCACGAGGTTCATTTATTTTTTAAGAATCATAAACAGAAATCCAAGATCTTAGAAAAGAAAACGCTTTGAAAAAGATTCTTTTTTATGTTACCAATTTCAAATCTTTTCTAACCGAGTTATTTTTGCTAACTTTGTAGATCTGAATTGAAACACTTGAAATTCCTCATGTTTTAATTAAAAATATTGCATTTCTAACAAAATAGGTTTATTTTTAACCAAGAGTCGGAAATTTTATAATCTAGGGAACAAAAAAGTTAATCAACAAAAAAAAAGTTTCCACAAAAAAGTACATTTTTTACACAAAAAATTGCAACAAATTCGTGGTATTTTCAATCAAGGAAATTAATCATCACCCAAGAAAGATTTGTCAATTACGTAAGAAGAGAAATAACAATGAAACTATTAAATTTTCATGCCAATTGACGAATTTTCTAAAAAATGATTAAGTTTTCAACAAAAATGGTAATGCTCAACCGAAGCGATAAATCTTCAACAACAACAAAAATTTATTTAACAAAGAAAAAAATTTCAATCGAATTATTGAATTTTGAAGCCAAAAAGACGAACTTTCTACAAAACAGTTACATTTTCAATAAAAGTTAATTTTCAAGCAGTTAGCTGAATTTTCAACTAAAGGTAAATTTTCAAACAAGAACATTCATTTTCTACCAACAAGACGACTTTTCAACCAAAGAGATGAATTTTGAACTAAAATGAAGAATTTGAATCAAAATAATGGATTTTAATGAACTAGATCAACTTCTAACTAGATGGTTGAAGTTTGTACCAAAAAAGATGAATTCTCAACAAAAAATATAATAGTTAATATTTCGAACGAACAAAAATTTTATTTTAAATAAAAAACAATTGAACTAATCCAAAAAAGGCGAATTTTCAACAAACTAGTTAAATTTTCAACCCAACAATACGAATTTTCAATAAAATAGTTACATTTTCAACCAAAGAGATAAATTTTCAACTAAAATAATTAACTTTTAACCAAAACAATGGATTTTTGAAAAAGTAGTTAAATTTTCTACCAAAAAAGATGGATTCTCAACGAACAATGGAATAGTTTAATTTTTAGTAAAAAAATGTATTTCCAACTAAAAAAAGAAAGAATTAAAAAAAAAATCTAAGCAAAAGGTTCAATTTTCAACAAAAACATTAATTTTCAACTAAAAAAGATTTTTATTTTGAAAAAAAGTCGAATTCTACCAAAATGAATTTTCGATAAAATAGTTGAATCCTTCAACTAAAGACTTCAATTTTCAACAACACAGTTGCGCTTTCAGCTAAAAAAAAACATTTTTAACAAAAAATGGTTGTGAATTTTTAGTAAAAAAAAAATTAGTAAAAAAACGAATTTCCAACACAATTGTTAAATTTTTAACGAAATGGATGAATCTTCAACCAAAAGGATAAATTTTTAACAAAACAGTTCAACTTTCAACTAAATAGTTGAATTTTTAACCAAAAAAGATTTTAATTTTTATTAAAAAACAGTCGAATTCTACCAGAACGAACAATTTTCGACAAAATAGTTGATTCGTTAACCTAAACAATTCAAGTTTCAACTAAATAGATGCGGTCTCAACTAAAAAAGATCAATTTTTAACCAAAAATGGAATAGCGAAATTTTCATTTAAAAAAATTTATTTAAAAAGAAACGAACTTTCGAGGCAAAAATTTAATTTTTATTTTAAAAACTAATTTCTAACAAGATAGTTGTATTTTCAACCAAAAAAATGCATTTCTCAGCCCAGAAAGATGTTTCAATTAAGAAAGGAAAGAAATGGCAATTAAATTATTAAATTTTCAAGCCAAATGACGAATTTTCTACAAATAATTAAGATTCCAACAAAAAAGTTAGTTCTATTCGTTGTTAGATTTCCAGCAAAAGTTAATTTTCAACCAAGTAGTTCAATTTTCTACCAAAATAGTTGAATTATCAATTTAAAAAGATTTATTTTCTACAAAATATTTGAATTTTCAACCAAAATATTGATTTTTCTACGAAAATAGTTGTATTTTCAACCAAAATGGAAGTCTTTTCAACAAAATTGTTGAATTTTCCACAAAATAATTAAATTTTTGACCAAATGATAGTATTGTTAAACAAAAAAAATTAATTCTCAACCAAAAATTGAGTAGTGGACTTTTTAAATAAGATGAATGAACTTTTAACCAAAAAGGATGTAGAGACAAAAGTTTGAAGATTAAAAATGATATGCGCGTGTGAACAAACTGCAGATTTTAGAAAATTGTTATTTCCATAGTTTTGATATTTTTGTGAATAATAATTTTTTTAATTTCTATTTTTTTACACTATAATCTTTTTTAGTTGACATTAAAGAATGTTTTCAACATCTGAGAACTTTCAACTAATAAAAATACGTTAGAAACTAATTTTAATTTTCCAGGAAAAAAAGAAGAAATTTTTTTTCCAAATAGTTCTTCAATTAATTTGTTTTGGGATAGAAAAATCTATCTGTACTGATAAAAATACATAAAAATAATTAAAACATGAGGTTTTTTTCAATTCTGTTGTTCAGGGCAGAGTGGACATCACTGGGTCGCTGTAGACAGTAGGTGTTCTCAATTATTTAAAAAATTAGTTTATCAATTTGTTTTAAACTTCAGCGATGAATAAAATATATGCGAACACACTACGTCCAAAAGAAACATGTAAAAAACTGTTTTTGAGATTATGTTGAAAAAATATACCTTGACTTAACTAAATATTTGTACCGAAAAAATCGGCTTTAAAAACATGTATGATTATTATTAATATTACTAAAGGCCTCAGCTGAAACATCTGATGATATTGAATGTTAAAGATTGCATAAATGAATATAATAAATTTGATTATAATAACGTTTAAAAATTTTAAAAGCCTAGTAGCATCAGTAGCATCACATTCTGGATTTTATTACTCAGGGAACGTAAACTGAGTACTAAATTCGTTATTTTATAACATTTTTACGTAAATAGACTATTCTAAATACTTTTTCTTGTAATTTCATGAAAAATAACTTTGGTAATACTGCGCAAAATAAAATATGGAGGTCGACAACTGTGACCAGACAATTTAAAAAATAAGAACAATTTATTTTCTCACAATGACTTTAAATTTGTATAATCCACTGTACAAGAATATTTGTATCACATTTGCATCATGTAGTTCATTGTATAACCTTCAGATTTACGTTATTGCATGGTTGAATTACGTAAAATGTAGACTTAATTACGACTTTCAAAAATTACCTGACCCACTGATAGCCACTCTCCCCTATTTATTTTTTAATCTTTGATCTTGTTAAAAAAATGTTGAACACAAAAATTACTAGATAAATGGCTAAAGAAAAGGCACTACTATTGGAGGGCACTTTCGTTGAATATTCGCGAGATACCCATAAGATAAAATTTTTTTTAATAATTAATCAAATCCCCTTTGTTGCCTAAAATTGAACTACTGAAGCACTGTTATCCCTGGAAACTGCTTCGAGGAACTTTCATTCGGTTTGGTTTGTTTTTCCAGACTCGTATGCACATTGTACACTATCTATCGTACAAAGGAAAGCCTCTTCAGTTTTAAAACTATATAGGTATTGTGTGTAGCTTCGGTACTTGCAAGCCTCCAGAGTCCCTAATCAATATATCGCCTTCTCTGCTATCGGAAACCCACTCCATTGATTCTCCAGCTTTTGCGGTCCTTTCACACACAGGCA
The DNA here is from genome assembly GCA_932195095.1 of Andricus curvator. Taxonomy (NCBI): domain Eukaryota; kingdom Metazoa; phylum Arthropoda; class Insecta; order Hymenoptera; family Cynipidae; genus Andricus; species Andricus curvator. The sequence goes on from CAKNYM010051475.1 coordinate 63,818, forward strand.
CACACACACAAGATTCGCTCACAACATTCAAGAAAAATAGATGAAAGGTGGATGAAACATACGTGCAGTGAAAAGTACTGGTCCACCTGACAAGTACAGATGCACCGAGCACACAATATCGGGCATGTTGGAAAGCTCACGCGATCCAAAGGCTTTCACGCAGGCTTACACACAAACAGAAACGTGCACACAGGCTCAGATGCATTCATATGTGGATAAATACACACAAATGCAAGGCTAGCATTGTTGCATATGTTTGCAGAAACCTCGTGGGTTTGCCACAATATGTCGGTATTTACATTCTATTAGTGCCAACACCGTTCCATCTATGCTAGGAAGCATGTATACACGCATCGTATATTCAGGTGTGTGCGTGTTTGAACGCGAATTTCAGTTCATATGCCGAGTAAAAATAATTCGACATGGCTAAGTTTTCAATTACCCCCCAATCAAACCATAGTCAAGACATGCGCAAGACGTGTTCTAAGTCTAAGTCCATCTAAAGACAAGGGCAACATTATACTTTATGTATTAATGTAGTGAAGGTCTTTTCCGGGTTTTCATGTTTTTATATGAATATTGCTGCCATGTTTCGACTCGGATCCGAGTCCTTTTCAAGGCATAGTTCTGTAGAGGATACAATATATCGTAAAAAAATTTTGTTACGAATGTTTTGACTAAAAATAGAGTTAAAGTAATACAATTATGTATATACATTGTGCTTACCTTATTATTAGTTAACAGGAATTAAAAAAGTTTCTTGGTAGATTGTACATAGTTCTCAAGTATAAAATAATATTTTGAAATTTTAAAATTGGAGCGTCACAATCTCAAAATTTAATAAAATGTTTTTTCTCGTCTAGAAGTAAAACATGTGAATACGGTTTATGAAGAAAACATATTTTAGCGTATCTATACTTACAGGAGATAAATCCTAGAGGAAATGATTATATATTCTACATTTTTTAAAAACGAAAGTGGCAGAGCTTTGTGGTATGTTAAATTATAGTGACATGACTGCGAATTTGTATAAAATTAAAATGGGATTAATTTCGCGTAATATATACGTATATACGTCCTAAGCCCGGGAAATTCAAATTTTCGGAATGTATATTTGTGCAATTAAATTATTGTATATGGTACTTAAACGTTGAATGTCTGATCTGCAGTTAATAGAGTTGTTATCTCTTTGTATACGTATAATTTCTAATAGTAAACGTTTATCAAGATTAGGCTCCAATTCTAAAATTTCAACGTTATTCAAATCAAAGTCAAAGTTATGTGCAAAGTCATAAGCATGCTTAGCTATGGCTGTGTTTGTTTCGTTTTTTTCAATAGTGGGCAGAGGTCTTCTGGTTTGACCAATGTTTGTTTTTTTTACAATTCTTACATATATGTTTATAAACGCAGTTACATTTGTTTTCTTTTTTAATTTTATTTTCAGTACTTCTAAGTAAGGTTTTTCTTAAATTATTGTTGATTGCAAAAACTAATTGAAGACTACCTTTTTTGAAAATTCTGAAAAAAAAAACATTCGTCTAAGTTTTGAATGTATGGTAATACAATAATTTTTTTAAAGTTGCTATCTTTAGGTTGCGTGAATATAGTTTTTTGTAAATTAATTATGTGTTTGTATCTTTCAGCGATTTTAGTTTTTAACAAATCAGATGGATAGCCATTTTTTTCCATTGTTTTCTGCACAAGATCTAAGTTCTCTTTGTGGAATCTAACATCAGCCAGTTTTACAGCTCTATCGACTAAACCATAAATAATGCTAATTTTATGATAGATTGGGTGACAAAAGTCGAAGTTTAAAAATCACCAGACCAAACTGGTTTGCAATACCAGTTGGTTATAATTTTATTGTTTTCGATTTTTAATGCCAGATCCAGAAAGTCTATTTCACCATCCTTAGCCAGTTCCGTGGTAAATTTAAGTTTAGTGTCAGCAGTATTAAATTTATTTAGCAATTCGTTAACTTTATTTTTCGATAGACAAATAAGGGTGTCATCGATATAACGGAAATAGAATGTGATTGGGTATTCAAGCGATTTTAAAATTTTGTTTTCAATTTCTTCCATGAAAATATTGGTTGCAGCAGCTGATATTGGAGATCCCATGGGCAACCCGTAAATTTGTTGGTAAAATTTACCATTGAACTGACAATAAGATGACGCTAAGCATAGTTTCAGAGCTTTATTAAAGTCTTTTTTAGATAAAAAAGTATGGGGTTCAATTTCTTTCCAACGTTTACCTATTGCGCCTCTGATTAAATTCCATGAGATATTAGTGTGTACATGGACACTATATCAAGAGAGATAATAATGAAATCTTTTTGAACTGTTATTTTATCTATTTTATTTTTGAAATCCCAACTATCTTTTATATGATAGTCATTTTTCTCCACAATTTGTTGTAAAGACTTTGCTAGAGATCTAGAAAGACAATAAAATGGCGAACTGGGAAAAGAGGTGATAGGTCAAAAGCCAAAAGGCTCCCAAGGCCTTCGAGGATCATCACTAATCCGCTTAACATTTTACAGAATTTTTATATTATTTATCTTCATGGTATCTTTTTTATGTACAGTACCATTCAATATAACCTATTCAATAAGTTGGTTTCAATTTTTTCATCGCTATAAATTCTAGAAGATTACAAATTTAGGACAATTTGGTTTGTATGGAAACACTTACATGTCTATCCAGAGATCTCAAATTTGTATTTTTTATTCTGAATAAAACTTGTAAGCAATCAGAACGTCTTAGGAAAAAGAAATTTGGTTTATTTTCCAATATTTCGTTCTCGATTGTACAGAAAATCATTTATAATTTAAGAATGTTGTATATGGTTTACAGAAGTTTATTTATTATAGCGAGAAAATTCCAGTAAATTCAATATAAATTACACAATTTTGTTCCTTTACCTACAATTCTTCAAAATTAGCAGATTATTGTTCTCATTAACAAAATATGACTCACCGCGTGTGTTATAATTCGACGCCGTACATTTTAGTTTAACATTTAAAAAACATAAAAAATATTTTTTTTAAATACAAGGTATTTCCGCATAAACTATTCATCAGGGTAGAATTAAATTTGACTATTTGGATTTGATTCGAATTTTCTATAAGATTCCATTTACTTCGTTTTTCGGACATATTTCTTATATAAATGTACTAAATTATTTTATTTTTGTATCAACTGCAATTCAAGATCTCTAGTGTAACATACTATCTAATCAAGACAGACGCATACACAGTATTTCAATGTATATTTGACTTGAGCACACGTAACTTTATTCTTAAATAACAGCAAAGTGGTATTTGTACAATAAATGAAAAGTAATTTTTTTTATATTTACATTTTGATCCTGTAATATGACAAATTTCACTTAAAAACTTGAAACTCTGGAGTTTTTCCATATTTTTTTAAATGAATACCCCTTAGAAAGAAAACAGGAGAAATCTGGAATTTATAGGGATATTTAAGTCAGTTCTTGCTCAAATCTTGCCAATTTTACGTCGATCAGAGGATTTTTCTCCTAATATAAAAAATTCATTAAATTTTCAAGAGTTGCGCTATTCGTGAACAGTGACTGAAATACATTATTGGTTCGAAATTCAACTACTTGGTTGAAAGTGGAACTGCTTTGCTAAAAATTCATTTTGCGGGGTAATAATTCACCATTTTAGTTGGAAACCCTTTTTTTGTTTAAAATTTAACTATTTTGTTGACATTTTTTTCGTCGCATATTAATTTTTTCACTGAAAATTTAATTATTCCACGTTTGGTTAATTATTTGTTTTCTACAGTTGAAAATTCAACTATTGGGTTGAAAACTTCTGCATTTTGTTGAAACTTTGTCTTTTTTGGTAGAATTTTAATCTTCTTGGAAACTAATTCACCTTTTCCGTTGAAAATTTATTTTTTTGACTAAAAATTTAACTATTTTGTTGAAAGTTCCTTCAAAAATTCAAAATTTGGTTGAAAATTCACGCACTTTGTTAAAAAATAATATTTTTTATTAAAAAATTAATCTTTTTGTTTTAAATATATTTTTCTGTTGAAAATTATTTTTTTTTTATTGAAAATGAATTTTTTTAATGAAAATGTAGCTATTTCATTTTTGCTAAAAAACTTATATTTTTTAGTTGAAAAATACCTTTTTTTTGTTGAAAACTTGCCTTTTTTTTGGTTGAAAATTTAATTATTTTGGTAGAAAATGCATATTTTTGGCTTTTAAATTCACTACTTTTGTTGAAAATTCGTCTTGAAACTTAACATTTTGGATGAGATTTTTTTTTTCAGCGACTGAAAAATCTTTCTTGGTTGAGAACTCAACGCCTTTTTTGAAAATTCGTATTTTTTGGTTTAATTCAACTGTTTTTGATTGAAAATTAAAATATTTCTTGGTGGAAATATCAACAATTACACTGTTTCTTAATAATTCACTTTTTTATCGAAGATTCATCACTTTGGTTAAAAATTTTACCTCTTTATTGAAAATTCCCTTTTTTTGGATGAAAATGAATTATTCCAACTGAAATTGTAATTCTTCCATTTTTGGTTCTAAATTTATCTTTTTCAATTGAAAACTCGACTATTTTCTTCGAAATTCATGTATTTTGCGTATGTCTGTTTCGATATGACTGTTTTCACTACAAATGTTTAAATTATATTTAGAAACAAATTTTTTTTTTACATTAACATTACTGATCGTCTAGGTGTATAGTTGTTTTTATTCCTGAAAGAAAAATTTTGAACGGTCAAGGAAAATGAAAAGTTGTCAGTTATGTATTGCAAATTTGATTATTCCATACTGATAAATTTCGATTTTGAAATATTTTATTAATTTGATTTTCTTACCAAAAAAATTGGATTCAATGGTGTAAGCGCTTTTGAATATCGCACGGAGAAAATAGAGACAAGAAATAAGAAATTATATGAATTTTTACCAGAATTTCTGTCAGAAATCGCCCTAGTTTTCTCTTTGTGCGAACACCAACTTCAACTTAGACATATCCATTTCCGAAAATATGGAAAAGATCTAAAGCGTTGATTTTAACGTGAAATTTCTCATATTACAGGATCAAAGAGTAAAAAAGGAGGTACAATTTTGTGTTAAAGAAGCAAAAAATTAACCTTATTAGGGGTAGGTTTTGGGTTCCACAAATAATTAATTTAACTTAAATAATGCAATGAAATCATTGAAAAATGGTAATTTTTTACCTGTTGTAAAAATATAACTTTTGATTGATATTTGACAAAAAAGTTACTTTTCTTCAAGTCAAATACATGTTTCAATTTTGCTAAATATGTTTGGTTTTGGTTAAATAATAAAATTTAAATTTTATTATTCAACCCAAGCCAAATTTGTATTGTAATGTGAATGTAATTTAATGTAAATTTACATTAATCAATCTTAAATTTTTGTCAGTTTTTTATGCACATAAATTTCACCCAATTGGAATTGTGGAAAAGCGGCAACAATGCTTTCAAGATTTTCGTGACAGAAGTATTTTTTAGAGAAGGATTGTTTTTAAGATCCATTTTTTACTTTAATTTGTAAAGAGATACAAAATGAAATTGGTATTTAAATTAAGCTTTTCAATATGAGCACACATCTGAAACCCACTAAAATGTCCCAGTCGTTATTATTGACATTTTTAAAATTAATTTGAGAGTCAGATATGCACATATCGCATGATATTATATTTGCTACTGAAATATGATATATTATTAAGAGTGATGAAGGCCAAACATATTTCATCAATATATTATTTTCCAATAAAAAAAAGAATGAATAATGTGCTTTCTCGTTATGGATGATAATTAAACGATAAAAGAGCACTGCTTTATTTTTGGGAACTTTTTCCAAAAGGTCGGTCAGAGTATTTTTTTCTGCTACAGTTAATTAAGAATTGATGCCGTTTGAAAAAAATCAAAGTTTTCTCGATTTACTGTCTGTACCAGTTTTGGGTAAGTTACTTTTTTTGAGTAACTAGTTGCAGTTACGATACTTGTAACTATAACTAGTTACAATTATTAGATAAAGTAACTTTCAGTTACCTGAAAAGTTACTTTTTTTACTTCCTTAATTTTATAATTTGAAAATCAAAATAACTAGGATGATAATACATATAAAATTAATGTAAGAAGAAATAGGTATTAGTTAAAGTGAATAAAAAATACGCAATATATTTCGGTACGTGAACAAAAATATATATTTAGAATAAAATTCAAATTAAGTAAAAGACATGTCACTCGGAATATCCTGTGGTATCAGATTCTAACGGATTTTGTTTTTCCGCATTGTTCGGCAGGATTGTCAAAATTACTTGTTTCGTTGACCTTAAAATTGGTTCGATTGAATTCAGTAAAATTTGTCTAGATCTAAAACTCCATTCTGAAATTCAGGTAACAGTTTTAAGTACGTTTTAAGTAGTTTCAAGTAAAAATATTGCAGTTTCAATAAAATAAGTGACTTTTCAAATAACTGTTGAATTTTCAACCAGAAAGATAAATTTTCAAAAGAAGAGTTGAATTTCCAGCCAAGATAGATTTTCAAGTCACTTTTGTTAAACAAACAGTTGTATTTTTAACCAAAAAATATGAATTTTTTTTACTGGATGAATTGAATTTTCAAAACAAAAAGAGTACTTTTGAATAATAGGATTGAATTTTCAAGCCAAAAGGATGAATTTTCAAATAAGAAAGTTACTTCTTCTACGAAATATTTGGAATTTCTACCAAACTAGTTAAATTTTTAACAAAATACATGAATTTTCATACGAAAATATTAGTTTTCAACAAAAAAGTTAATATTTCAACCAAATAGTTGAATTTCCTACGATTTTTAAACGAAAAAGACGGAATTTAAAAAAAAGAGTTAAGTTTCCAACAAAAAAGTTAATTTTCAACCTAATAGTTCAATTTTCTACCAAAATATTCGAATTTTCTTCATAGCAAAAAGACAAAACGAATTCGAAGCAAAATAGTTCAATTTTCAACCAAAGAAATGGATTTTCTAAACTAAAATGCATAAAAGACATATTTTCAATAAAATAGCTGAATCTTCTACAGAATTTCTTTTACCGAAAAATATGAATTTTGAAACAAACAATAACACTTTTCAACAAAAAATTTGAATTGTCAACTAGAATGTTCGTTATTTTTCAACGTACTATAGTTGAACTTTTCACAAAAATAGTTCAATTTTTTAACAAAATACATGAATTTTCAACCAGATTTTTCAATTTTCATACCGAAAATATTAATTTTCAACAAAAAAGTTAATTTTCAGCCAAGTAGTAGTTGAATTTTCTACCATTTTAAAACCAAAAAGACGAACTTTCAACAAAAGTGTTAACTTTCCAACAAAAAGTTGATTTTCAACCTAATAGTTGAATTTTCTAACAAAATAATGTGATTTCTTTTCAAAAAAAGAACGAATTTAAACAAAATAGTTCAATTTTCAACCAAAAAAATGAATTTTCAACTAAAATTATGAATCTTCAATCAAACAACTGAATTTTCAACAAAGCAGTTCAACTTTCAGCCTAATATTTAAATTTTCTACCAGAAAAGACAAATTTACCACAAAATAGCTGAATCCTCTACAGAAATTTTTGTACCGAGAAAGATGAATTTTCAAACCAAAAACAATACTTTTCAACAAAAGAGTTGAATTTTCAACATGAATGTTTGTTATTTTTCAACGCACTATAGTTGAACTTTCCACCAAAATAGTTCAATTTTTTTGTAACAAAATACATAAATGTTCAACCAAATGGTTCAATTATTATACCGAAAATATTAATTTTCAATGAAAAAGTTAATTTTCTACCATTTTAGAACCAAAAAGGCAAAAATTTCAACAAAATTGTTAACTTTCCAAGAAAAGAAGTTAATTTTCAACCTGATAGTTGAATTTTCTACCAAAATATTGTAATTTTTTTCAAAAAAAAAAAAAAAAAAAAAAACGAATTTTAAACAAAACAGTTCAATTTTCAACAAAAAAATGAATTTTTAACTAAAATGATGAATCTTTAACCAAACAACTGAATTTCTAACCAAGTAGTTCAACTTTTAAACTAATATTTAAATTTTCAACCTGAAAAGACAAATTTACCACAAAATAGCTGAATCCTCTACAGACATTTTTGTACCGAGAAAGATGAATTTTCAAACAAAAAACAATACTTTTCAACAAAAGTGTTGAATTTTCAACATGAATGTTCGTTATTTTTCAACGTACTATAGTTGAACTTTTCACTAAAATAGTTCAATTTTTTTAATCAAAATACATGAATGTTCAACCAAATGGTTCAATTTTCATACCGACAAATTAATTTTCAAGAAAAAAGTTAATTTTCAACCATGTAGTTTGATTTTCTACCATTTTAAAAGCAAACAGACAAAATTTTATCAAAAGTGTTAACTTTCCAACAAAAAAGTTAATTTTCAACCCAGTAGTTGAATTTTCGACCAAAATATTGTGATTTCTTAAAAAAAAAGAACGAGTTTGAAACAAAATAGTTCAATTTTCAATAAAAAAGATGAATCTGCAACCAAACAACTTCATTTTCAACAAAGTAGTTCAACTTTCAACCTAATATTTAAATTTTCAAGCAGAAAAGAGAAATTTTCCACAAAATAGCTGAATCCTCTACAGAATTTTTTTTCTACCGAGAAAGATGAATTTGCAAACCAAAAACAACACTTTTCAACAAAAGAGTTGACTTTTCAACAAAAATTGTCGTTAGTTTTCAACGAGCTAGTTGAACTTGCCACCGAAATAATTTAATTTTCAACAAAATACATGAATTTTGAAGCAAAATAGATAAATTCTCACCAAAAAATATGATAGTTGATATTATTTCAACCTAAAAGGTTTTAACCTGAAAGCAAACACAGTTAAATTCAATAAAAAAATCCTGAAACAAATCAAAATAGTTTTCTACTAAAATGGTTGAATTTGTAACAACAACAAAAATGAAATTGTTTCACCATAAGAGATAAATTTGGAAACGAAATAGCCGATTTTTGAACCAAGAAAGAAAAAAAATGCCACTGAATTATTCAATTTTCAAGCAAAAAGACGATTGTTCTACAAAACAGTTGCATTTTCAAACTGAAAATATGAATTTTCAACAAAAAAGTTACTTTTCAACCAAATAGTTAAACTTTCTACCACAGTAGTTGATTTTTTAACAAAATACATGAATTTTCAACGAAATTGTTAAATTTTCAACCAAAAAAGATGGATTCTAAGCCAAGAGAGATTAATTTTCTACCCATAACTGACCCATAAGGATCTCTCAATTTGAAGTTAATTTTAAAAATAGCAACGAAGTTACCCTAAAAGCTACAAATAACGTAACTTTTCAGTAACTTAGTTACTTTTAACAAGTTACTACCCAAGTCTGCTTTAATGTCACTCAAATTAAAGTTCCAAGTTACTGCAAAAATCGTAACCAAGTTACACTTTTTAAAATAGCAAACAAGTTACCCTAAAAGTTACAAATAACGTAACTTTTCCTCGAACTTTTCAGTGACTTATTTATTTCTAACAAGTTAATAACCCAACTTTGGTCTGTACTTTATAACTTTGATATTATCATCGACTATTACAAATTCAATTACGATGATTGAATCGTGTACACCATGTGTTTACAAAAATTCTTATTCCCATAAATAAAGTTGTTGATGGCCGCAAAGTTCTGCAGAAAAAAGGCGTTCAATGCGCCGGATTACCGACTGAAATTATTTATTAGATAGAAATCTTTTTGAAGGCCTAATACCAGTATTTTTTATGTTAGATTCAACAGAGGTCTCTGGTATAGAATAGTTGATAAGTAGATAATCTACTATATCAAAATTAATTTTTATTATGCGAAATTAAATTAAAACTCGAGAAATTCAGTTCTAGAATATTCACGGCGAACTGGATTTGAACCAGCAACCAACTCATTAAAAAGATTTCTATCATATTAAACCAGTAAACCGAAACTTTGTTAAAGCTTAGTTACAAATATTGAATTAATAACTGGCCTTAAAATAATAACATCTCTAAAATAATAATTTCGATCGAAATGAAGGAAATACAAGTTCTGAAATTTTCACTGGTGAACTGCGATAGCTCAATTGGTAGATCACCTCACATGTAATGAGTTGGTTGCTGGTTCAAATCCAGTTCGCAGTGAATATTCTAGAACTTAATTTCTCGCGTTTTAATTTAATTTCGCATAATAAAAATTAATTTTGATATAGTATATTATCTACTTTAGTAGATTATCTATTATCTACTTATCAACGATTCTATAACAGAGACCTCTGTTGAATCTAACATCAAAAATACTGGTATTAGGCCTTCAAAAAGATTTCTATCATATTAAACCATTCTAACCGAAACTTTGTTAAAACTTAGTTTCAAATATTGAATTATTGCTTAGAGTTGGAAAATCTAAATGAAAAGGCATGCATTCCAATTCTCTCGGCATGCAGGTTGTGCCTGAATAAATTGCACCTTGGTGAAATGGACTCCTAAGCGCCTTCTTAAACCCTAACGTGGCGTTAAACAATTTATTGTCAATGGTATTGAACGGACATGATTGAAATCCCGGTCGTAAAGGGTATGTCGTTTTCAGGCGAGTTTCCTCTTGACGGAAAATGTGAATGGAATGTGGCTAAAGTGGAATCAGATTTAAAGGTCTCTTATTAATTTATACTCAAGAATCTTTCAACGAAGGAAGAATCCCTTTGATATAATCTAAAAGAAAGTTTTCCTTTATTCCCCAGGAATGCTTTGGTCAAATACTTTGAATAAAACAAAACCTTTTTATGTGTACAGAATCACTTACAATAAACAGATTTTAATCCTAACGTTTCAGCGTTTAGATATTCATGATTGCTACAGGTCAGGGAATTCCGGAAATTCAGGGAATGCCAGAGAAAAACTGAAAGAGTCAGAGAATTTTCGATAAACTAAAGTTAATCAAGGAATCTGTATTATCATTAGAAAATAACAGAAAATATTTAACGTCTTTTCAGACTAGATGGAGCTATGAAAAAAAAATTATTTTATATAATTTTCTTCTGAAAAAAGATCTTCTCATTTCGCTCCGCTGGGAATCGAACCACAGAACTACTGATTTCCGGTCAGGTGCTTTCCCGTTAAGCTACTAGAGAGATCGAGAGAAGAAACTTTTTTCAGAAATACACGCATTATTTTGCTAGATGGTACAAATCAAATTTTTTCAAGGAAGCTGTGTTATCATTAGAGGACAACAGAAAATATTTAACGTCTTTTCAGAATAGATGGAGCTATGAAAGAAAAATTATTTTAAATAATTTTGTTTGAAAAAAGATCTCCTTTCGGAAATCAGTAGTTCTGTGGTTCGATTCCCAGCGGACCGAAAGGAGAAGATCTTTTTCAGAAAAAAAAATTATTTAAAATAATTTTTCATTCATAGCTCCATCTAGTCTGAAAAGACGTTAAATATTGTCTGTTTTTCTCTGATGATAATACAGATAGCTACTAGAGAGATCGAGATAAGAAACTTTTTTCAGAAATACACGCATTATTTTGCTAGATGGTGCAAATCAAATTTTTCAAGGAAACTGTATTATCATTAGAGAATAACAGAAAATATTTAACGTCTTTTCAGACTAGATGGAGCTATAAAAGAGAAATTATTTTAAATAATTTTTTCTGAAAAAAGATCTTCTCATTTCGCTCCGCTGGGATCATAGCTCCATCTAGTCGGAAAAGACGTTAAGTTCGATTCCCAGCGGAGCGAAATGAGAAGATCTTTTTTCAGAAAAAAATTATTGAAACTAAAGTTCATTTTTTTTAATTTTGTGGAAAAATAGTTTATTTGACAGTAAAATTCAACATTTTGGGTTAAATTTTGTTTCTGCATTGACTGAAAAATGTTGAGAATTCAACTATGTTGTTGAAAATTTGTCGTTTTTGTTGAACTCAACTGTTTTTGGCTTACAATTAAAATGTTTTGTGGTTAACATATCAACTATTACATTCTCCATTGAGAATTCATCTCTTTTGGTTGAAAACTCAACTACTTAGTTGAAAGTAGAACTACTTTTTTGAAAACTCCTTTTTTCGGTTGACGATTCACCATTTTATTAAAAAAAAATTTTTTTTGTTGCTTGAAAATTGATCTTTTTTGTTGAAAATTCGTCTATATTGTTGAAATTTCGCCTTTTTGAGTAGAAAATTTATCTTGTTGGTCGAAAATTCCACTATTTGGTTAAAAATTCATTTCTTTGGTTGAAGATTCATCATTTTAATTGAAAATTCAATTGTTTGGGTAAAATTTGTACGATTTTGTTGAAATTTTATTTTTATTGTAAATGAATTTCTTCAAATGAAAATTCAACTATTTCATTTTCTATGGAAATTTGATCTTTATTTGTTAAAAATTCAACTATTTGTTTCAAAATTCTTTTTTATTTCGTAAAAAATTAATCTTCTTTGTTATTAATTTTTGTTGTTGAATATTCATTTCTTTGGTTAAAAATTTAACTGTTTTGTAGCAAATTCTTTTTTTTTTAATTGAACCTCAACTTTTTAGACTGGAAATTGAACTATTCCATTTTTTGTTGGAAATTGAACTATTTTAGTTTAAAATTCCTATATTTGGTTCAAAATGCGTCATTTTTGGTAGAAATAATATTTTTGGTTGATAAGTTCGTGTGTTTGGTTAAAAATTTAAATATTTGGTTGAAATTTAATTTTTCAAAGTGAAAATTTAACCATTTTATTTTAGGTTGAAAATTTATCTGTTCTAGTTGAAAATTCAACTATATGGTTAAAAATTGGAAGTGTCTACGCGAACGCAGAAAATTCAGCTTTTTGTACCGAAATATTGGTACACGCAGCCACGGCCTTAAAAATTTAACTTTTTTGTTAGAAAATTCATATTTTTGGCTTGAAAATTTTTTTTTTTTGTAGAAAATTCGTTGTTTTGGCTTTAAAGTTCAACAATTTTAAAGGAAATAAACTTTTTGTGAAAAAAGGAATATTTTAATGTTGAAATGTCGACTGTTTTGTCAAAAAGTCTCTTTTTTTGCTTAGAAATTCAACATTTTCGATTAATTTTTTTTGTCCATCAACTGAGAAATCGTTTTTGGTTGAAAATTCATCTGCTTCGTTTAAAATTCCTGTTTTTGATTTGAAAATTATTCTGTTTTGGCTGGGTACTCAACTAGTTTGTTAAAAATTCGTATTCTTGGGTTTACTTCCACTGTTTTTGATTGACAATTAAAATATTTTTTGGTGGAAATATCAAATTTCACACTTTTCGCTAAAAATTCATTTATTTCATTCAGCATTCGTCTGTTTGGTTGAAAATTTAAATATTTTGTTGAAAATTCCTTCTTTCTGGTTAAACGTTAATTGTGTTCACTGAAAATTTAATTATTCCATTTTTGGTTCAAAATTGATCTATTTCAGTTCAAAAGTTAACTATTTGGTGAATAATTCAACTAATTTTTCGAAAATCCTTATTTTTTTTTGGCTCAGAAATTCAATATTTTGGATTTAATTTTTTCGTTATCAACTGGGAAATCGTTTTTGGATATAAATTCATCTCTTGTGTTGAAAATTCCTCTTTTTGGGTTGGAAATCATTCTGTTTTGGTTAAGGATTCAACTAGTTTGTTGAAAATTCTTATTCATCTCTTCCCGGAAAAAAATGCGGATTCAAAATCTATCTTTTTATTAAAAATTGAACTTTGTTGTGGAGAATTTTTTTTCTTTTTATTGTAAATTAATTTTTTATATCGGATATGTAACTATTCTATTTTTTGTGGACATTTGATCTTTTTTTCTTGTTGAAAATTCAACTATTTGGTTTAAAAATTAATGTATTTTGATAAAAATTAATTTTTTTTACAGGAAACTAATCTTCTTGGTCAATAATTGTTTTTTTTTTGTTGAAAATTTATTTCTTGGTTGAAAACTTAACTATTTTGTTGCACTTTTTTTGTATAGAACGTAAAATTTTTTAACTGGCAATTCTACTACATTTTTGGTTGAAAATTGATCTTTTTTAGTTAAAAATTGGTGTTTTCGATAGAAATTTAATTTTCTTGCTTGATAAGTTCATCCGGTTGGTTTAAAATTGAACTACTTTGTTGACAATTAATTTTATTTGGCTGAAAATTAATTTTTTGAAGTGAAAGATAACCAGTTTAATTTTAGGTTGAAAACTTATTTATTCGGTTGAAAATTCAACTACTTGGTTAAAAATTGAACTTTTTTGTATGAAAATTCATATTTTTGGTTTGAAAATTCAACTTTTTTGTGTGGAAAATTCGTTTTTTTGGCTCAAAAATTCAACCGCTTTTGAAAATTATTCTGTTTTGGTTAAGGACTCATCTAGTGTCTTGAAAAATTCGTATTCTTGGGTTTAATTCAACTTTTTTTGATTAACAATTAAAATATTTTTTGTGGAAATATAAAATTTTACACTTTTCGCTAAGATTTTATTTTTTTGGTTGAAGATTCATCACTTTAGTTGAAAATGTAACGATTTTGTTGACATTTTTTCTTGGTTTGAACATTAATTGTATTAAATAACATGATCCCATTTTTGCTTCAAAATTGATCTTTTTCAGTTGGAAACTCAACGATTTGATAAAAAGTTGATCTATTTTGTTGAAAATGCAGGTTTTTTCGTACCTGAAAGAAAAATTCATAATGATCAGGGAAAATTAAAAATTGTCAAGGGGGAAAAAGTCAGGAAAAGTCAGGAAAAGTCCAGGAATTTCGACTTTGGGGGTTTGTGGCAACCTTGATATTTTGAAATTCACGCGAATAAAATTGCTGAATTAAAAATCCTTTTTCTGGATTTCCATCTCATCTGGATGCTTGACGTTCACGTTAGTGGATGCTATTTATTTTAATTATAGTCACCGCTTGCCAGGAAAGTTCGTCTAGCGCGGAATTGAAAGGATAATTAATGTTGAGGTGAACGGACGGATTTAATTGGTGTATATTGCAGGCTAATGCCACGCAGCTTTTCTCTGCATCATGAAAAGGAAAAAGAATATAGCAGCAACCTCACAAAATGAAGTTCCACGGTGCAGAAAATTTCCACCCTGACCCTAATGTACGATTTGCGTGATCCTTCTTTGGAAATTTATGTTGATTTCAGACTTCACACTATTTCCCCTATACCCTATTCCCCCCCTTTTGAAGAATTCCTCTTTTTTCTCAGGATTTTAAGAAAATTCTCCTTTTTCTAATTTTTTCGCTTTTTTTGAACTGAATTAACAGAACCCTATAAGAAAATCCAACTATTTTTGGTTGAAGTATACTATTATATTTTTGGTTCAGAATTCATGTCTTTTGGTAAAAATTCTACTATGATTGAAAATTGAACTGTTTTATTGAAAAGTCCTTTTTCTAAATAAAAAATTCAGCTTTTTTTGTTAAACATTCGCTTTTTTGGATGGAAAATTCGTTCTTCCTAAAATTAAAAATTCATTTTTCTGGTTGCAAATTCAACTCGCTTCTGGAAAATTCGTCTACTGAGCTTGAAAATTCAACTATTCGGTTGAAAATGCATCGTTTTCGGCTGAAAATTTCAAGTATTTGTTTAAAAATTCAACTGTTTAGTTCAAAATTGGTCTTTTTCGCTTGAGAGTTGAACTATTGAGTTGAAAATTCATCACTTTTGGTAAAAAAATTTTTGTTTGATAGTTAAACTATTTTGTAGAAAAATCGTAATTTTTCGCTGAAGTCAACTGTTTTTGATTAAAAATTAAAATCTTTTCTCGTTGATACATCAACTATTATATTCTTCGTTGAGAACTCGTCTTTTTTGGTTGAAAATTCAACTACTTAATTGAAACTTTTCTTTATCGAACATTCATTTTTTTGGCTGAAAATTCATCTCTTTGGTTGAAAATTCAATTATTTTCTAGAAATTTTTTTTTTTTTGAAAATTCATCTCTTTTGGTAGAAATTTAATCTTTTTTTTGTTAAAAGTGTAACTGTTTGACTAAAAATTAATTTCCGTTGTTGAAACATCAACTATTATATTTTTCGTTAAGATTTAATATTTTTTGGTAGAAGATTCACCTCTTTGGTTGAAAATTTAACTATTTTTTTGAAAAATTCGTTTCTTTTTGTGGAAATTTTGTTTTTTAATTGAAAATGCAAGTACCAAGTACTCTTTAAAAGTTTGAGGCCACCTTGGAAAAACTGACTTATACTCATTTTTTATCATGATACTCTTTTTTTATTGGCTTTATTTGCAACGAATTACAAAATATAAATATTTCGTCAAATATTTATTAGTATTTGATACCTAGTGACGTTGCAAATAAACTCAATAAAAAGAGTGTATAATGGTAAAAAATGAGTATAAGTCTGTTTTTTCAAGGTGGTCTCAAACTTTTGAAGGGGGGCGTATGTGGTTGAAAATTCATGTATTTTGTTGAAAATGTTTTTGTTTTTTTTGGTTGAATGAAACAGTTTTTGATTTAAAATTAAAATCCTTTCTAGTTGAAATATCAACTATTATATTTTTTATTGAGAATTCATGTTTTTTGGATTAACTATTCGCCTTTTCTTGGTAGCAAAGTCATCTTTCTTGGTTGAAAATGAACTTTTTTGTTAATAATTTCTCTTTGCTGGTTGACAATTCAAATTTTTTCTAACAAATTCGCCTGTTTTTCTTACAAATTCAATTATCTTTGGTTAAAATACGACTGTTTTTGGTTGCAGTTTTATCTTTTGCGTTTTAAAATTGGACCATTTGGTTAAAAATTCACCTTTGTAGGTTGAAAGTTCCACATTGGTTAAAATTTCAAATATTTTGTTAAAAACTCGTCTCTTTTGCTTGAAAGATCAACTATTAGGAATTTTTTTAAATTTTAATTATTTGATTTTAAATTGACTTTTTTGTTGAAAGTTAATCTCTTCGGATTTCAAAGTCAAAGATTTTGTAAAACATTCGACTTATAAGCCTGTACTGATGTTAATTGTTTTTTGTCTACTGGTCTAAATTCAATATTTTTTTAATATTGAGTTTAATTTCTAAATTGTGTAAAAATTTATCTTAAGCTCCACTGGGATCCGAACCCAGGTCTTGCAGATTGCCGGTTTGATATTTTTTGATATTATGGTTTTGTCCAGATAAAATGTATTAAATAATTTGAGGTAAATTGTTTTTTATCTACTGGTTTAATTTATTCTTTTTTGCTTAAAAAATTATCTATTTTGTTGAAAATTCAATATACTTCGATTTGCAATCTTATTGAAATTTCAAATTCTTTTAATACCTATAATGGTCATCTATTTAATCCTTGCTTATAAAATGAAATTTTTTGTCTTGTTTGCTAGTTAACCGCCCCAGAAGGAAATTGAAATTATCAGAGTGCGATTTTGAAATTGTTTAAAAAGCAGGTAAGATGAATGTAAATGTCGTCTAGGAATTAATTAATATTACTTTTATTTAAAAGAAATGATTTCCAATGATTTTGAGATGATTTTGGGTGTATAAATAAAAATAATTTTTTTTTTAATTATGGAAATAAATTTTTTTCCAATAAAAATAGAATGCATTATTTTTGTTCAAATCCTGTTTTCCTCTAATTGAATTTTATTTCACAAGTTACTTGTATTCGATGTCGTACAATAGCAAAAAAAGATTCATCCCAATGTCCCTATTGGAAGACTGCCATGGAAAAAAAGTTATTACGTTATTTTTTTTTTAAATTCTAACTCTCCTCTAAACACCGTGATCTTATATTTTATATCGCTATTTACTTTTATTTCATGTCGGGAAATACAAAAAAAAATCATCCCCGTATCATTATCGAAAGACTACGATTGATCCGCCCAGATAAAACGAAGTCTTCCGACAGTGATATTGGGATGAAACTTTCTTTTCTGTTGTCCAAAATCAAATACAAGAAATTTCTAAAATAAAATCCGAAAACTGATCGTTTAGAGGAAAATTATAATTTATTTAATTTTAAAAAATTTGTTTAATTTAATAAATTTTTCTAAATAGCAATCTTCCGATAGGGATCTTGAGATGAAACTTGTTTAGCTGTTGTCCGACATCAAGTACAAGTAATTTGTGAAATAGAATCTTTAAACCGAGCGCTCACAAGAAAATTATAATTTATAAAATCTTCACGAATTTTTTTAATTTAATCAATTTTGTTAAATAGCAGTCGTCTGGTATGGCTCCTGAGATAAAGCTTTGTTTTGTGTTGCCTGATATCAAATACAATTTAGGAGAAAATTAGAATTGAAAAAATGTTTGAATTGCATATTAAATCAATTTGGTGGATAAAACATAGTTGTCATGTCGTAATTGTCATGTGAAATAAGTAATTACTGTACTGCTAACAAATTTATTTCAGTAATTTAAAAACATAATTTATATTTTCGTTGATGAATGTTGCGGACTTCAGTTACATCAATATTGTTATTGTATATTCTCAGTTAATAAATAATGAATCTTGTAGCAATTAAGTGATAAATTTACTTGGAGAACCTCCAGACCTTTGTCTGGGAAAGGAATTTTCCTGCAAAGCAAGTTGTTTAAGTAAAGATGAAGCTGTTACGCTATACTGCGAAGAGCTTGACCGTGTGTAAACTGAGCCTCAATAAAACGAAGTAATTGAAATTCCTCTTTGTTAGTTTATAGAGAATGGAATCTCTGGTGAGACCACTTCTCGCAATAATAATAATACTGAATAGAAATTGGGAGATAAATCGTTATGTCTCTGAATTCTACGGCATTCGGCCGTGTCAGTTAAACTATTTCAAATTAAACATTTAGAGCATTACATTTTAGTTTGTAAAATTCCTTAACTTTCAAAACTAAATAAGATAGACTAAGGCAAGGTTAACCATTGTAGCGAAATCGTTTTTGTATAAATAAACCCTCTATAGTTATTTAATATTGTACAGCCAAGTGCCCATCAGGAGAAGTGACTTTTAGGGGATGGTGTCGAAAAATTGTATACATACTAGCATCATCAATCGAGGGGCAAAATAATTATAAATACAAAATAAAAATTACGAATAACTATTTACTTTTTAGTTACATTTATTTATTTGTTTTTGAAGTTATATAAATATAATTTTCGTAAAAATCTTGAGAAAATTCAAAAAGATTTTTTAAATTTCATATATGTAAAATTAAAATTTTAACAAAACAGTTAAGCTTCAACCAAATAGTTGAATTTTTAAACAAAAAAGATGAATGCTCAACGAAAAATTTAATATTTAACATTCTAATCCAAAACGATTTTTATTTTAAATAAGAGACAGTCGAATTTATCCAAAAAAGACCAATTTTTAACAAAATACTTGAATCCTCAACCAAAAAAGATTAATTTTCAACAAGGTGTATTTTTAAGCAGGGAGCATTAAATATTTTCCAATAAAGACGCATTTTTTAGAAAAATTATCATTTTTTAACCCCAAAATACGAATTTTCCACAAAAAATTTATTTTTCAACCAAATAGTTGAATTTTCAGCCAAATACATGAATTTTCTATTATGAAGATTAATTTTCAATAAAAAAGGACAAATTTTCAACTAAAATTATGAAATTGATGAATCTTGACCAAAAACTGACTTTTTAACAAAGTAGTTCAACTTTTAACCAAGTATTTGCATTTTCAACTAAAAAAGGTGAATTTTCAACGAAAAATGTAATAGTTGACAATTAAAAAAAAAAATATATATATTTTCAATTTTAAATAAAAAAGAGTCCAATTCATCCAAAAAGACGAATTTTCAACAAATTAGTTGAATCTTCAGCCAAAAAAAAAATTAATTTTAAACCAAATATTTGAAATTTTAATAAAAAATTATGCAATTTTTTCCAAAGAAGGTGAATTTTCTAACCCAAAAACAAATTTTCGAGTAAATTGTTGAATTTGCAACCGAAAAAGATTAATTATCAACCAGTTGCAGTTTAAACATTTTAATTCCACTTTGAAGGAAAGAATAATTTTTAATACAAAATAAAACTTTCGAATAACTGTAAGAAAAAAATTAAGAATATTTTATAATTTTTGGAAATCTTTCAAATTTTATTCTCTCCAAAATTCCAAAAATTCCTAAGTATCTTTTAAACTAACCCCAATTATTGTTGTGAAATAAAAAATCATTAAAACGCTTCTGAGAAATCCTAAGATAATTTTTGTGTTTTCATGAAACATTTCAAACTTCTTAAACAGCTTCTAAATTTTTGTTAGAAATCTTCAAAAATCTACATTTTATTTTAGGTAAAATTATTTTTATATCCTTTCAAAACTTCTAAATATCTCTTAAACTTATTTGAATTTTTTCTAAAATTTTTAATCTTGCAAAATTGAAAAATGTCGCATAAAAATCTTCATCCTTATCCGAAATTTTAGGAAATCATTTGAAATGTTCTAAAATATTTTCTTCAAATTAGATTTAAAAACAAATCAATTAAATTTTCCCCGGAATCTTAAAAAACATTCATTATCTCAAAACCTTCAAAATCTCTCAAAAGTTTCAAAATTCTATTCCAAAATCCTAAAAAATTTACATTTGGTTTCAAATTGGTCGGTACCGGTTATTTCCTTGTTATTTCTTTGTTATCATTATTTCCTAATATTAAAAAACAATTAAAATTGAAATTTTTTCTTTCAGCAATAATTTTTCTCAATTAATAGAATTGCTTATTTGGAAATTTTTATTTACTAAATTGATGGTGCAGAAAAGTCCTAATCTTTATTCTTTTTTAATAGATGAATACATACAACCTCGTTTTGCCTTTATAATTGAAGAATCATTCACAATTTAAATGTTTTCTTTTAGAAATAAATTTTTACAATTAAAGTTTCTCATTTGGGAATGGCGATTTACAAAATTTAGGAAAATTCAAAAGAAAAAACTGATCGCCATACCGAAGTAGTTAATGAGAGAGGTGCATTTATTGAGTTTTTGATAAGAAAAATTTGAAAGTTCAATCTGACAGCTGTTTATAAAAATTGAATTTCTTGGATAGCATTTAAAAAAAATAAAATAACAGTAAAGAGTATGAAGAATGGGAATAGAAATCTGAATTTTAATTTTTCTCAGTTAAAGCCTAACATCTAAGGATAACCTTTAAAAAAATGTTTGCGACTTTTAACACATATCACAGCCTTGGCAAAAATTAGTCTTTAGATTTGCAGAACACTAGATAAGTTAAGATTTGGAACTGTCGATTATTGGACTTATGTTTGGATGTACTCTTGTATTTAATATTTATTTATAAAAATATAAAGAAGTGTTCGTAAAAGAATGCAAGTGCATATTAATTATAGCTAATTCAATTTTGTATAAATGTTTATTGCTTTTCACCCTCATCTTTATACAGATAAAAAAATTCCATAATTAACCAAATTGCTCAAATTTGCGAAGACTGGGCGCTTTGCATTAATTCTTTTATGCAAATTTGTGAAAAATCGTTTTAAAATGGAATGAAAAGCAATATTGAGGTAAATATTTCAAGAAAATTGGAAGAAGAATTGAAAGAAGAAATTATTTGGGTGCACAATAATAGAAATTATTCTTGAGAGAAATCGTTTTTAGATTTTCGCAGTCCAAATCAGAAACTCTTATAGTTTCGGTCAGATGTCCATCAGTCCATCCGCTATCCTTTTTTCCTGTGAGGGGAAATGAGGGGTGGGGCAGTAGGGCAAGGCAAGGAAAGGGTAGTAGAGGAGTAAGGGTGGGGAATTTGAGTAGGGGAGGTAGGGGAAGTGAGGAATGGGGTAGTACAGGCCTGCCCAAGTAGGGGAAAACTGCTAATTCGCCACATGTTCGAGGTCCACCACCACTTACCTCTTCACAGGTCCAGAGGCTTGGGGGGTGGTCGCTCTCGTGAAGTTGAATGAGTAGAGGACGGTGGTGGTGTTAAATTCCCATCTGGCAAATGAGCAGTTTTCCCCTACTTGGGAAGGCCTGGGGTAGTAGATAAGTGATGTCCAGTAGGGTAGTGGAAATGAGGGGTGGTGAAGTAGTGGAAGGGAGGGGGAAGTGAAGGAGGAAGTAACGGGAGGGATACTAGGAGAAGCGATGAAAGTTGATCGAGCCGTGGAGAGGGGGGGATATAAGAGGAGTTGTAGTTATGAGAGGGGAAGTAGGGTAAGGGAGGGAATGTGTAGCAGGAGGTGACGGGTAGGGTCTCTAAGTAGGGTAAGTAGTGGAAGTGAGGAGAGGGGTAGAAGAAAACGATGGCAAGTAGGGGAGTGGAAGTGATGGATGGTGAAGTAGTGGAAG
>CAKNYM010051475.1:86126-198123 GCA_932195095.1 Andricus curvator
GAAGTGATGGATGGTGAAGTAGTGGAAGGGAGGGAATGTGAAGGAGGTAGTAACGGATGGGTGGTAGGGGAAGGAAGGGAAGTAGATATAACCGTGGAGAAGGAGAGGATATGATTGGAGGCGGGTTATGGAGGAAAAGTATACGAGGGGGAGATTCGAACGTCTTATAGACTATAAAATCCTTTTTTCTAGGCGCGCGGCGCCTACTTTGAATAAGTCTTTTTAAAGATATCGCACTTTTATTATTTTTATTCATAAAACAAATCTTTGCATAAACACAAACCGAAACATATTATGCGAAAAATGTTCTTTTTCTATAAAAAGGATATTAAAGAATTGGGAGTTAAATCAGTTACATGGGAAAATGATGAGAAAAATGAAAGAGGGATCTTGAGAAAAAGCGGATTATTTTGGAGGTTCCTGGTAGATGATTTTGTGCTTTTCAGTGTCGGCTAAATTCGTTTTGGAGGAAGGTTGCTCCTGGGGTTTCATACAGGGGAACAAGTAGAGTTTCTCGATTTGCGAGTAATTGGCTTCGATTCCCAATTCAATCCGATTATAGTATCGTTGCTCGCTCTGTAGATGAAAGCGACATATATAAAGGATTCAGGAGGAGTTCTGAGGTTCTTCGATGTGTAATATACATACACAAAACCTGCACCCTGTTTGTATTATACGTATACACATGTACACAAAATATTCATGTGGTATGGGAACCGTATCAGATTCGGATTCTGGAAAAGCGATCAGACCGGAAATTCAATAAGACACTCTGATAACTTTGATATCTCTATCCAGAAAGGGTAACCTGAACACTTAATTAGGAGACAAAGTAAGTTACACAAGAGACACCCTAGCCCACTTCAGCCCGTACCCTACCCGTCCTACTCTGTGCCCTAGTCGACTTTACCCCGTATTTAAGATAACTCTACCCCGTACCCTAGATGACTTTACCAGATTGAATTCAATATAAAACACTTCAAATTCCTGAGATTTCAAGTCAAAATATATTGAATTATCAACAAAATAGTTAAATTTTCAATCCAAAAAGTCTTTGTGCCGAACCAGATGAATTTTCAACCCAAAAATACGATTTTTTTCGAAAACAGTTGAATTGTCAACAAAAAAGTTTATTTTCAGCCTAAAATGATAAATTTTCAACCAATAAAGACGACTTTTCTAGCATAAAAGATGAATTTTCTATCGAAAAGGACAAATTCTTAACAAAACAGTTGAATTTCTGACAAAAAATTTTACTCTACCAAAATAGTTGAATTTTCAACCTACAAAGATGCATTTTCAACCAAATCTTCGATTTTTCAAAAAAAAAAAAATTAAAATTAAAACAAAAACAGTCGAATTTTTATACCAAAAAGATGAAATTTTTAGAAGAAAGTTGAGTTTTCAACAAAACAGTACGTTTTCAACCAAGAAAGATGACTTTTCTACCAAAAGACGAATTAAACTAAAAAAACGAATTTTGAACAAAATAGTTGAATTTAAAAAAAAAGGTTTTTTATAAACCCAAAAATGGAATCGTCAAATTCTTAGTTTAAAAAATTAATTTTCAAGAACAAAAAACTAATTTTTAACCAGTTGAATTTAACCAAAAAAGACGAATATTTTAACCTAATAGTTGAATCCTGAATCAAAAAGATGGCTTTTCAATAAAAAAGATCAATTTTCTAACCAAAAATGTCAATTTTCAACAAAAAACATGAATTTTTTATTACATAGTTGAATTTCAACTTATAAAGGACTTTCTAACCAAAAATGAAATAATGAAATTTTTTGTTAAAAAAACTCATTTTTAACCAAATTTTTAAAGCCTTCACCAAATAGATGGATTCTCAACTTAAAAAATATATTTTTTTAATCAAAAATGGAATCGTGAAGTTTTTAGTTTAAAAAATTAATTAGAAAAAAAATTTTAACAAGTTGAATTCAAACAAAAAAGACGAATTTTTAAACAGATAAGTAGTTCATTCCTGAATCAAAAAGATGAATTTTCAATAAACAAGATTAATTTTCTAATAAAAAAGACGCATTTTAAACAAAATTCAACAATATTGTTGAATTTTAAAGCCAAAAGGACGAATTATCTACAAAACAGTTGAATTTTCAGCCGGAAAATATTATTTTGTAACAAAAATGTAAATTTTCTATCGCATACTTAAATTTTCATAAAATAGTTTAATTTGTAACAAAAAAGTTTATTTTCAACTGAATCGCTTAATTTTCTACCAAATTATTGATTTTCCTAGCCAAAAAACTTAACTTTCCAAAAAAATAAAACTGTTGAATAAACTGTTCTATAAAGCAGTTATGTGAACAGTTCTATGAAACAGTTGAATTTTTGATCCGAAAATATGAATTTTCAACTAAAATGATGAATCTTCAAAAAAAAAAAAAAAAAAAAATTAATTTTTAAAGATTAGTTTAACTTTGAAACAAGTAGTTGATTTTCAACCAAAAAAGATTAATTTTCAACTAAGAAGATTAATTTTTGACAAAAAAAAAACGAATTTTCAACAAAATAAATGAACTTTTAACTAGAAAAGATAAGTTTTCAGCAAAAAATGGAATAGTTCATAACTTCAACAGTTTAGTTTAATTAGTTAAAAAAAAATAATTTTCAACTAAAGAAACAAATTTTCCACAAAATAGTTTAATTTTCAACCAAAGAGATGAATTTGAAAATAAAATAATTAATCTTCAAAATACGAAAAAGAATTTTCTACAAAACAGTTTAACATTAAACCCAAAAGATGATTTCTCAACCAATAAGATTATTTTTCTAAGAATGGAATAGTTAGATTCACAACCAAAGAGAGGAATTTTTAACCAAAGAAATGAATTTTTAATAAAGTAGTTCATCATTAAACCAAGGAGCTAAATTTTTTACCAAAAAAGATGGCTTGTTAACAAAATAGTTAAATTAGAATTTAAACGGATTTGAGGCAAATTAGAAGAATTTGATGCATTCCACAAAAATTCAAGGTAAATTAAAGAAAAATCATGTGAATTGAAAACAATTCAAAAATATTTAAAAAATGGCAGTTAAATTTGTAAATGTAATCTCAATTAAATTCATTATTCACATTATTACATTATGTTCACAGTTGAAATAAATATTTTATTCAATGGAATTTATTTGGGATTTTAACCAGTTTATTCCATTCACTTGAATTATTTTTTTATTTGTTCTTGGATTCGTATGAATTCCATTGAATTCTCTTGAATTTTTCTAAATTCAGTCCAATTTTGCTGAAATTAAGAAATATTTTGGATTGTAATTTTTTTTCAATTAATTTGAATTCATTTGGAATCCACCCTGAATCATTGTAATCATTATTGAATTGTAATCATTGTAATCATTTGAATATTTAGGATTTTTTAAATCTCTTTCAATTAATTTGAGTTCATTTGTCATTCTCCCTAAATTATCATTAATTTATCATGAATTCTTTTAAATTCTTTGCCATTATTTGGAATTCTCTGTAATTTTGTTTGATTCTTCCTGAATTCTTTTAAATTCTTCTAAATTCACTCAGTGCTAATCAATTCAATGGATTAAAAAAATATATTAAGTTTTTTTTAATTCATCGTGAAGTCTTTTAAACTCACCTTGAATTCTTATTCATTTCGTCAACTTCTTTTGAATCACCTTGAATTTTTCTAAATTCACTCAAAATTTATTGAATTTAGTAATTTTTTTTTTGGTCGTGGCCACGCGTACCGAAATTTCGGTACGAAAATCGGAACCTGGAAAAGGGACTATTTGTACCGAAATTTCTATACAAACAGCTAGATTTTTTTGATAAACATAAATACTACCATTTTTTTTAAATATTTCGATTTGTTTTCATGTCACTAGATTTTTTTTTAATTTACCTTGAATTTTTATGAATTGCATCAAATTTTTCTAATTTGTCTTAAATCCTTCTAAATTCATTTCAATTTAATTTAGTTGATTTGTTTAAATAAATGTTTAGTTTTCTCAAGTTCTGTTTGTTTTGGTTACTCAAATTTTTATGAATTTCAACAGTCGTTTGAATTCTCTTGAATTCTTCTGAATTTACTTCAATTTTGCCGAAATAAACGTGATTGTTTTTAATTCATTCAAGATTATGATAAATTCGTCCTAAATTCGTTCAAATTCATTTGGAATCCTTATGAATTTAATCAAGTTCTTTATTCTTTTGAATTTAAAAAAACATCAGTCGCATTAATAGTGTCACATTATTACTTAATAAGTCACTTTGACTCAATTTAAGTCACTTTTTGGAACAGAAATTAGCCACTTTTGTTGACTTTTTTCGGTTCAAATAGGTCACTTTTTAAATTTATCATTTAAATTAGGCTGTGGCAGCCCTGTGTATTCAGAAACTTTTCGCATAATTTCTGTGAAGTTTCCGCTTACATTCATTTTCAAGGGACACTTGAAAAAGTAGAATTTTTTTTAAAGGAATTATTTTTTGCAGGTATCACTTTAAATTCAAGGGGTCCTGTTTTTGAATAGGCATCCGCATGCTTTAAAAATAAAAAATTCCATTTTCCGGTAAAAATATCCAGGATACGAAAAAATGTTTAAAAAAAAAGTTTAACTCAGAAAGATCTACAATTTTTCTTTAGACCATTTTTAGTTAAGACGCATAGTTTTTGTTTTAATCGTGAAAACTGTTATTAAAAACAAAAGCATTCGATGTTCCGGTCAAACTATGCAACATACGAACAAATTTTGCCAAAAAAATTGTTCATCTCAAAAAGATCTACAAATCTTTTTCAGTCTATTTTTTAATAAGACGCATAGTTCTTGTTTTAACCGTAAAAAATATCATTATAAATAAAATAAGAATGTACCCACGTGGCGGGTAGATTTTTTAAATAATATTATAATTCAAAAAATTTCCAGAAAAAGCTGCAGAAAAATTTTAAGTTTATTTAAAATTTTTAATAATTTTTACGATAATTTGATAAAGTTTCTTTTCACATCAATAATGAAACTTTCCTATAATTAATTCCTTATTTTAATTCCCCGACTTGATTAATTTAGTTGATCAATATAAATTTTAATTGAATAATTGAATTGAATAATATTATGTGGGAAAGATTAGGGTGAGGAATGAAGAACTACACTCAGAAATAATGTTTGTTTGAGTCAAACAGCTGCTTTCTTTGATATAGGGTCAAACGAAAATATTTGATTGATTTAAAAAAATATTTGGTTGATTCAAACATTTAATAAAACATTTAATAAAAGGCACTACGGAATGTTTGTATCTTCCAAAATATCTGTTTTATGTATACACATATTATACAGTTTTATTACTAATAATATTTTCCTTTTTTTGTTACAGGTGAGATTTCATCCATATTTCATGTTTTCTTGCATAAAGTGACTGTGAGTATAGAAAAAATACGAAATCAATTCATGCACCACTTTCATAAATTAGGAGAAAAAATCTTAAAATGGTGATTTTTGGTTTTTGTTGCATCTAAGAATTATTCTTTACCTCTAAAATAACAGTAAACTCGTAGAAAATTATTAGACTTCACACTCTTTCCTCTATTCCTCTCTTTTCCCCTTTTCCAAAAAATTCCTCTTTCTTCCCTTGTTTTCAAGAAATTTCCTCTTTTCCTCGGGTTTTCACTTAAATGCGAACTGAATTAATAGAACGCAATAAGAAAATTTAACTATTTTTGGTTGAATAGTATTATATTTTTGGTAAAGAATTCAGCAGTTTTAGTTAAAAATTTTATTATTTGGTTGAAAATTCAACTGGTTTGATGCAAATTTGTCCTTTTGGGTTGAAAATTCAACTATTTGGTTGAAAATAAACTTTTTTTTGTTGAAAATTCATATTTTTGGGTTGAAAATTCAAGTGTTTTGTAGAAAATTCATCATCTTCTTTTTCGTCTGAAAATTCATCTCTTTTGGTAGAAATTTCATATTTCTGGGTTAATGTGCAACTATTTGGTTCAAAATTAATCTGTATTGATTAAGGATCTAACTATTTTGTTGAAAACTCGCCTTTTTTGGTTTAAATCAACTCTTTTTGATTAAAAATTCAAATGTTTTTGGTTGAAATATCAACTTTAATATTTTTTGTTGAACATTCATCTTTTTAGGTTTAAAAGTCAAATGTTTTCTAAAAAATTAGATTTTTATCTTGAAATTCAACTACTTGGTTGAAAATGCAAATACGTTAGATTGAAGTTCAATCTTTTTTGGTTAAAACTTAAATTATTTTGTTGAAAATTCGTTTCTTGTTGGTAGAAAATTATGCTTCTTGTTTGAAAATTCAACTATTTGGTTAGAAATTCATCTATTTTTTTGAAACCCCCATATTTTCAGTAGAATGTTAAGAGTTTTAAGCGTCATTCTTTTTAGTTAAAAGTATGTCTTTTTGGATTGAAAATTCAACTATTCTGTTATAATGTCATCTTTTTTGGTTGAAAGTTCGTTTTTTTTTGTTCTTATAAATGCAATTATTTTGGAAGAAAATTAAATTTTCTGTTGACTGTGAATATTCTGTTTTGTTAGGAATATTTTTATTATTGAAAAATCAACTCTTTTGTTGAAAATTCATCTCTTTCAGTAGAAAATCCATATTTTTTGGTTGAGAATTCATATTTGTATGTTGAAAATTCAAATATGTTGTTGGAAACTCATCTCTTTTGTTGAAAATGCAATATATTTCAGCTCGAAATCTTATTTGTCTCATATTAAATTCAAAATGGAATGGTTACATTTTCAGTTTCAAAAAATAATTTAAAAAAAATCATATTTTTGACCAGTTCAATTCAACTAAAAAATTAGAATTTTGAACAAAATAGTTAAATCCTCAACCAAACTGATGATATTTCAACAAAAAAGTTTAATTTTTTTACCCAAATAGACGAACTTTCAACTTATAAAATATAAATTTTGTACAAAAAATGGAATAGTTAATTTTTCAGATAGAAAAAAAATGTTAACCAACAAAAAAACGAATGTTCAAAAAAAATGTTCATTTTTAACCTAATAGTTTATTTTTCTACCAATTTATTGAATTTTCAAGCCAAAAAGACGACTTTTCCACCCGAAAATATTAATTTTCGGCTAAAAATTCAATTTACGACTAAATAGTTGAATTTTAAACTCAAATGATGAATCTGCAACCAAAAATAAAAAAATAAAATTTACAAATTAGGCCAACTTTAAATCAAGTACTTGATTTTTCAATAAAAAAATGAATTCTCAACAATACATGTGATAGTTAATATTTCAACTAGAAATATTTTGATTTAAAAAAAGTTAATTTTCAAGAAAGACATCAATTTTCATCCAAAATTATGAATCTTCAACCCAAAAAATTAATTTTCAGGAAAAGAGTTCAACATACAAACAAATAGTTGAATTTTCAACTGAAACTTTGATTTTTTTACCAAGAAGATTAATTTTCTACCTCAAAATACGAATTATCAACAAAATACACGAATTTTCAGCCAAGTACTTGAATTTTCAACCAAATAGTTGACTTTTTAACTAAAAGAGATCAATTTTTAACCAAAAATAGAATAGTCGACTTTTCAATCAGAGATGCATCTTTCACAAAAAAATGAATTTTTAACAAAGTGGTTCAACTTTCAACTGACAAAATGAATTTTTGAGAAAAAAAATTCTTTTCAACAGAATGGTTTCATATTCAATAAAATTATTAAATTTTTAACCAAAGAGTCGAATTTTTAACCAGATAAAATGAATTCTGAAACAAAAATATAATAATAGATTTTTTAATCAAAAAATTAACTTTTGTCCAAGAATAGTTGGATTTTCTTATTGGCTTCTAATAATTCAATTCACATTTAAGCGAAAAAATCAGTAGAAGGTTAAGTTGCTTAAAAACAGGAATAAAAAAGAATTCTTGAAAAAGGGTAAAAGGGCAAATTTTCAGAAAATTTAACAAACGAATGAAAAGAATGTTTGAAGAATTTAATTGAAAGTATTCTAATACATAGTATCAATTTATATTTCGTATTTAAAGATAGGAGGGGGGTCACCTTCAGTGTCACATGACATTTTGAGGATGGGGGGGGGGGAGTTTCACCGAAATGTCAAAAATTGTCACAAGAGGGATGCCCAAAAAAAATTTCCAAATTTGAGCAAAATCGGTTGATATTTAGGGGTGGCGCAAAGATAATGAAGTTTCCCATTGATTTAACATGTGAAAAAGTCAGCTTTTTGCAAATCTAATATTTAATCACGATAATATATTACAAATAATTCCGTGTTCAAGTATATTTTCCAGAATTTGTCAGAGAATAAGAATCAATCATAAATTTTGAGGTTGAATAATTTTAAGCCACTCTTATGGGTCCCCAAAGAAAACCCCATAAGTGGCAAATTTGAAGTTTACGTAATATTACAGTTTATTGACGCTTTTTAAAAGTTTTTTTTTATAAATAAATAATCATTAATCGGTAATTTAAGAATACTTAGTTATTTGTTAATTAATATTCAATTGTTTAAACAATGTTAATTTGTTTAAACACTTCAGAGTATTTTTAAAAAGCAAAGTAGAACATAAAAACATTTCAATCTTTCGAAAAATAGCAAAAATAAAATATGTAGACAAAAAAATTGTTCAAACAATTTAAATTTGTTTACAAATCTACGAGTATTCATATTAAACAAATTAGTACTTACAAATATTACAATTTGTCGAAAATTTAGTGAGATAAAATGTTTTTCCTGATTTTTTTTAGGTAAAATATATACTGGAACAAATACGTATTATTTTAATAATTGTACAATTATTTAAACAAATTATTTCATTGTTATCGTTGATTAAATAACTCATAAAGTCTATAAAACACGTTCATTTCACTAGTTAACTGAAAAAATATATATTTAAACAAATCGTAATTGTTTAAACAATTGAATATTGGTCAAAAAATGACTGGGTATTATTAAATTACTGATTAATGATTATTTATTTTCAAAAAACTTTTAAAAAGCGTCAATAAACCGCAATATTACGTAAAATTCAAAATTTTCACTTATGGGGTGTTCTTTGGGGACCCATAAGAGTGGCTTGAAACTATTCAACCTCAAAATTGATGATTGATTCTTATTCTCTGACGAATTCTGGACAATATACTGAAACACGGAATTATTTGTAATATATTATCGTGATTAAATATTAGATTTACAAAAAGCTGACTTTTTCCCATGTTAAATCAAGGGGGAACTTCATGGTCTTTGCGCCACCCCTAAATATTAACCGATTTTGCTTAAATCTTGAGATTTTATTTTGGGCATTCGAACAAAACTGGGGGGGGGGGGGTGAGAGCAGAGAAATTCGAAAAGTGAAAAATAAGGGCCACCCTAATGTAGACGCTCCCAAATTGAAAATTGCAGATTTTCGAATAGAAAAGTGCGTGGTTCAAAATCGTGCTGGATGTTGTGCTGGGAGAGTTGCGAGTCGGACGAGCGCTTTGTAGAAGTACGCTTAGCATGATATTGATCGACGTACTCTCCCGCTTCCACCCTCGCCTCTCGCGCCCTCTTCTACCCCCCACCCCCTAGCTCCCCTGGTCACCCACCCCGTTCCTCTTTCTCGTGTTTCTTGCCCCTTGCCCCTAGCGCTCATCCAAGGATCTCCTCTCATCCGAGCCCCCCCCCCACCCTCCGCGCGCGTATCACACGCCTACACGGTTTGCTTATGCTTGCTTCCGCGTGCCACGAACCCTCTGCCACTGATTGGCTTCAGAAATCACACGCAATACGTCTCCCATTCTTATTTGCTACCCTAATGTGCTAACAGGCTTTTTTTCGGTCCAAAATGTCCCCACTTTGCAGGATATCACGAGGGATAACAGCTGTTCGTAGGGTGTCTAGCGGACCGGGAAATCAGGAAAAATCGGGATAAATAGTTATTTTCTTTCTGATATAAATTATGTAAATATATATTAGGATGAAATTCCCATTTCCATGTGTACGTTCATTTTCAAAAATCACAAAAAGACATCTTTAACTTGATCGGGGGGGGGGGGGGGATTGACTCTTTTTCTTAAAATGAATCCTCTTTTTTCTGTGCTGACCGAAAAATAAAAAAGGAAGCGTCGACATATTACGTGACACACTAAGGGGGGTGGGGGTCTGCCCTTACGTCACAAAGTCACATAGGAGGGGGATTGCAAAGGTTTTTTGTAACACGTGACACTTCTCTGATAAAAAAAATGAAATTCAAATCCTTGTCGACACATTGAAGACCAATATTATTGACATAAAAAATGTAGTATTTGCATTTCGAACCTGATAGTTGAATTTTCAAGCAAAAAGACGAATTTTTCAGAAGACAGTTGAATTTTTAACCCGAAAAGTTAAATTTTCGACCAAAAAGTTCATTTTCAGCCAAAATAAATAAATTTTCAGCCAAGAAATATGACTTTTCTACCATAAGAGATAAAGTTTTAATCCAAAAGGACGAATTTTTAACAAAACAGTTGCATTTTTGACTAGAAATTCAACTAATAAAGACACTTTTTCAGTTAAATATTTAAATCCTCAAACTAAATGATGAATTTTCAATAAACAAGATTAATTTTCTCACCCCAATTGATGAATTTTCAACAAAATACATGCATTTTCTACCAAATAGTTGAATTACCAACTTGGAAAGAAAAAATTTTCAACCAAAAATGTAAGAACGACATTTTCAGATAAAACAATTATTTTTACACAAAAAAAAACTAATTTAGAACGAAATAGTTAAATTTTAGAATAAATATTTTAATTTTCTACCACAGTAGTTGAATTTTAAATCAAAAATATTATTTTCCAACAAAATAGTTACATTTTCTGTTAAATAATTTGATTTCTAAACAAATTTTTTAATTTTGTACCGCATTAGTTGAATTTTGAACAAAAGTTAGTTTTGAACTAAATAGTTTAATTTTTAACCAACTAGTTGAATTTTCAAGCCAAAAAGAAGAAAAACTTCATTTTGAGCTAAGAGGGATGAATTTTCAACCAAGAATCAGTTGCATTTTCGATAAAAAAAGATGACTTTAACCAAATAGTTGCATTTTCAACAAAGTAATTTAACTTTCAAGAAAATAGTTGAATTTTTTACCAAATGGCTGAAGATGAATTTTTAATAAAATAGTTGAATCCTCAACCAATTAGAAGAATTTTCATCAAACAAGATTAATTTATACCCAAATAGACGAATTTTCAACAAAATAGTACAGTTGGCCTTCAAAACCGGAAAAGAATGAATTTTCAACAAGAAAGTTAATTTTGAATTAAGGAAATTGAGTTTTCAACGAAATAGTTAAATTTTTGACTAAAAAAGATAATTTTTGAACAAAAAATGAAATCAACGAATTTTCAGTTCAAGAAACAAATATTCAATAGAAAAAAAACGAATTTTTCATCAGTTGAATTCAACTAACAAAAACAATATTTAACAAAATATTTGAATCCTCAAACAAAATGATGAATTTTCAAAAAGAATAATTTTCTACATAAATAGACGAATTTCTAACCGAATGGTTGAATTTTCAACTTATAAAGGAAAAATTTTCAACCAAGAATGGAATAGCTAAATTTTAAGATATCAAAATAATATAATTTTACATCAAAAGAACGAATTTCCAACAATATAGTTAAATTTTCAAATAAATAGTTTAACTTTTAACCAAACAGTTTAATTTTCTACTACAGTAGTTGAATTTTGAACCAAAATGATGAATCTTTAACAAAAAAAAATAATTTTTCTACAAAGTAGTTCAACCTTGAACCAGGTAGTTGATTTTTCAAAGAAATAAAACGAATTCTCAACGAAACATGTAATAGTTAATATTTCAGCAGGAAAATATTTCAATTTTAAATCAATTGCAGTTCAAGTCAACCAAAAATACGTCTTTTCAACAAGATAGTTGAATTCTTGACCCAAACGAATTAATTTTTTACCAAAAAGGACGAATTTTCAACAAAATATATGAATTGACAAACAGAAAAAATTCATTTTTAATTTAAAATATCAGTTTTTAACGAAAAATGGAATAGTGATATTTTCAGTAACGAAATTTAATTCTCAAATAAAAAAAAACTAAACTGTAACAAAATTCAACCAAACAGTTGATTTTTCAACCATGAAGATTAATTTTCGACAAAAAAAAAGATTAATTATCAACAAAATACATGAATTTTCAACCAGGAACTTGAATTTTCAACTAAAAAATATGCAGTTTAAGCTAAAAATAGAATAGTCAAATTTGCAGTTTAAAATTAATTTTCATCCAAAAATAAAATGAATTTTCAATACAATAGTTACATTTTCAACCAAAGAGATCAATCTTCAATAAAAAAATGGATTATTGACAAAGTAGTTATTTTTTTTGGCGAAAATTCATATTTTCAGTTTGAAAATTTGTCTTTTTGGTTTGAAAATTCGTCTTTTCATTTGAAAATTAAACAGTTTCATGGAATCTTCAAATTTGATATTTTGGGGTTGAAAATTTAACTGTTTTGTAGAAAATTCGTCTTTTTGATTTGAAATTGAACTATTTGGTTGAATTTGTTTTCTCTCTTGACTGAAAAATCTTTCATGGTTGAAAATTCGTCGGTTTTGTTTGAAAGTTCAAATATTTGGTTGTAAATGCAACTGTTTGGTTAAAAATGAATAGTTTTGGTTGAAAATTCAACTATTTGATTGAAAGATGATCTTTCTCGTTTGAGAATGAACTTTTATTAAAAAGAATTTATTCCCTCATTTTCGTGAAAAATCAACCTAGTTCTCCTATTTTGAGAGCATTTTCGTTAGCTATGTTGGTAGAAGGCATCAACATGTTTATTCATTTACAAGTTGTTTGGTCAGTAGCTCTTGTTTCTGCTCGCAACCTAAAAGCAAAAAAATTACTTTGGTACTAAAACCTAGCATGTCAGTAATTTATTCACCTCGTACCAAATGACACATTTCATAAGAAGACATAAAATTTATTTTTGATTAAAATTAAGAGAAATAATCATTAGATTAGACAGTTTTCATGTCAAGACTTTGAAAATCGGAAGAAAGCAGTGAAAGAATAGTGAAAGCAATTCAATCATTTAATTTTTCCCCTTTTTCCTGAAAAGATTGCCCTGTTCCCCCTTTTTAGGTCTTTTTGCGCTGAGCATCCTGCACTCTATATATTTTAGATTACTCTATACAATATATGCGTCGATTTAGAATTTTGTACAGGTAACGTCCTTCCGTAGAGTTATTTGTGGACTCGATCAATCCCCTTTCAAAGTGGAAATCTTGGTATACAATTGCTGTGAATTGTGTTGGGCAACAGTCCGAGTAACAGAAAACAGGTTGTAAAAGATTTGAACATGTGTATGTATATGTGCTTGTGTACGTGTTTGCGAGGAATAGGGTGGCTGAATGTGAGGTATAGGGAGGCTGAAAAGTGAAGTACGACAAGATCGTGCTGGACCCAAAGTGCGCGTAGAGAAACTCTCTCCTTCTGCTGAAAACTTGAAAGTAGGTGAACTCAATTTTCCATTTATCGACTTTGCGATTCACAACAACTGAACCTGGTTGAATCGCTCGGAGAAAAGATGTACCGACTGATTCCAGTTCTATAAAACCCGATACACATACTCCTGGCATAGCTAGCTAGTACCCACCTGCTTTATCGTTTCTCGATTAAACCAACGGATGCACTGCTGTTCATATCGTGTATACTTCTGCACGCACGAAAAAGAGATTCAGGAAAATTGCCTTCCACCTGAAACGATTTCATGTTTCGCTTACACTCGAAAGAAATCTCCATTTTCCATTCAATTCACTTCCTCAATGTATACAATTTCATAGTTCTCCGCGTTCAACCGGTTAAACCAGGGTGTCTAGTGTCCTGGAAATCCTTGAAAACCTGGAAAAGTCCTTGAATGTTGCTCATGGTTCTGGAATTTTTGTTCTTTCAAAGAAAAAATAGTTTTTTAAACTTTCTCTCTGCTAAGCGAAAACAAGATTACCTTTTTAAGAAGAGACTGTTTATTTTATCACGGTGAAAATCACAACGCTACAATCGGAATGGTATTTGAATATTAAGGTCAACGTCCCAGTAATCGTCACCATAAGAGATTTCATTGACTTCAAATATTTAGAAAATTGATTTGGAAGGATATTATAAAAATTGTTCTTACATTATATTTAATATTACTTCTTATTTATAAACAATTAAAAGTCAAAAAGCACCGATGTCCCAGTTATCGTCATTTCCAAATCTGCCACGTACTAGTAATCGTGAGTCGTTGTCCCAATCTTCGTGAAAAAGGTTAAGTTTTTTTGAAATCAGTTTTTAGCGATTTGGAGGTATATTTCAAGTGTATTTTTGTATTTTAACTATAGTTTAATGAAATGAAAGATGTATTATTAGTTTTATATTGATTGAGACCTTTGAGATGAAATCCGTCGAAACATAACCTCAAAATCGAATCTTCTGATAGTTCCAATACGTCTGATGGACATTCTAATAATTAATCATAATAAAAATGAAATTTTCTTTTAAAATTTTTAGTTTTTATTTAAATTGAAAATATTTTTAAATAAAATTAATATTTTATTTATACGAAATAAAGTGGTCTCAAAAATAAATCGAAGTAAATATTTATAAGAATTTTTATCACGATAAGTCATAACTACAATGATGAAATTCTTTTATAATACTGAATATTAAAATTAAAAATTATTAACATTTGAAGTAACTAGATGTAGCACATTCCCGTTTGGTTGTTACACATCAAGTACGTTATGCTTTGGGCTCAACATTAAACGATTAAACTTCCATATGATTAAAGATATCTATGTCAGGAATCACATTTGTACTAAGTAAATCTTATTAAAAAATAAACACGTAATTTGTTAACATATAAATGATTACAAATATTGAGAATGCTACTGTAATCTTAACATCACAAATTTAATGAAGCATTTTCATTGTATAAAGTCATATAACCTTATTTTGTTCTATAAAATGGCTAAGTACAACATAATTACACGGGATACAAACATTTACACACTGAAAATTTGTATAATTAACTTTTTTGCAACATAAATGATAAACACAATGACGAAATTTGATAAATTGCAGTGACTAAAAAAATCATGTGTATTTGGAGGTTATATTCTGTTTACATTGTCAAAACATTAAAACTATCAATAATTATATATCTGTTAAACATTTTTCTTTATATTATGCAGTAAAGATTAATGTTAGCTAATGAAAAACTACTCAATAAATGTTAACTTCACTGAAAAATGATATAAACTAAAAAATTGATCATGAAATCACTAAAGTCATGCCAATATTTTACATCACCTTTTTTCAGTTTTAAGCACTAATTTATATTACGATTACTACTCACAGTAACAAGTCAGTTTTCCGATTTCATTTCAACCCTTTTTTAAATTAATTAAATCATTATTTGTAACGAAATATGGAAATAAAATTTGGACAGATTCGTCCTAGTCTTCGCGACCGGTCGCAATTACTCGAGCAACTATGCTTTTGAAATGTGCCTATAATCGTGACCGATATTTCTCGAACGAGAAGGTACTAAATGAAGATTTTACTTAATTTTATGAAACAAAAATGATCTTCTATTACAAAAAAATAATTTTCGTCCCGATCAAGTAATTTCTTGAAATATTAAAAACTTAAGCAAAGAATCGTGTTTCCTAACCTAAATGTTAAGCTATTTTCCACGTTTCGTGATTCATCGCCGCCGGCAATACAAATCAATTTTTTTTACCCATGTGCACTATTTGTACAAAAAAACTAATTTGGTTTCCACAACAAGCACTTTTCAACTTGCCAACGGCCATGCCACGCTGAGAAAACCAGTTCTCGTCAGATCACTGAAGTTAAGCAGCGTTGGGCGCGGTTAGTACTTGGATGGGTGACCATTCGAGAATATTGCGTGCTGTTGGCATATTATGGGTGTGGTGAGCCCAAACTTGTAGTTATTTATAACCACAAGAAAACTATCCACCTAGAAACACTACCCGAATCGGGTAGTGTCACGCCTACCCTGAAAGGGAAATGGCTTAATGGTATACATACTTAAAAATATTTTAGGAATGTATTTTCATGCGGAAAATACTTACTTCTGGCGTTAACACCTCAAAACTGACGATTACTGGGACCGCCACGATTACTGGGACATCTACCTTAATGGTTAGAGAAAATAAAAAATTGGTCGGGCTAAAGTTAGAGAATTTTGAAAATGAAGTTTGGCACTAGTAATTATTTTAGTTAGCAATTTATTTGCCTTGTATTTTTATTTCTTTTCTTACAGTTGTTTTATCCTGACGATTAATTTCAGTAAAGAATTTTATTATTTGGCTGCAAATTCAACAATTTTTATTAAAAAGTCATACTTTTTATTTGAAATATTTACTATTACATTATTTGTCGAGAATTCATATTTTTTGATAGAAAATTCATCTTTTTGGTTAAAAATGCATTTTTTGGTTGAAAAATAATTTTTTAAACTAAAACGTAACTATTTCATTTTTGGCTGAAAATTGATATTTTTAAAATTGACAATTCAATTACTTGGGTAAAACTTGAACCACTTTGTTGAAAATTTGTTTGTTTAAGGGTTGATATCTTTGATTAAAAATTTAAACATTTTGCTGAAAATTCTTTTTTTTTTATTTAAAATTCATTTTTTAACCAATAAATATAACTTTCCCATTTTTTTCCCTGAAATTTAATCTTTTCAAGTCAAAAATTGGTCTTTTATTGGTAGAAAACTAATCCTGTTCGTGGAAATTTTCTCTCTTTTGATTAAAACTGCAATTACTTTTTTGTTGAAAATTTGTATTTTCGGGGTGAAAATGCTGTCTTTTGGCTTGAATGTTCAACAATTTCTTTGACATTTTTGCCTGTCTTGGCTGAACAATCTTTATTTTTTGAAAATTCGTCTTTTTGATTAGAAAATTCGTCTCTTTGATAGAAAATTAATAATTTCGGGTTGAAAATTCAACAGTTTTGTTCAAAATTCAGCTATTTAGTTGACATTTTTTTACTGAAAATTATTCATTTTTAGTCGAAAATTAAATTATTTGTTTGCAAATTGGTTTATTTTGTTGAAAATTTGTCTTTTTTGGTAGAAAATTAATTTTCTTTGTTAAAAATGCGTCGTTTTGGTTAAGAATTCATTTTTGTAGGTTAAAAGTTGAACTATTTGGTTACAAATTGAACTTTTTTGTTGAATTTTTTTTAATTCAACTCTTTGGTGGAAAATTTAACTATTTTGTTGAAAATTCGGTTTTTGTTGAAATAGCTACTATTTAATTTTTCGTTGAGAATTCGTCTTTTTGTCGAAAATTCCAATTTTCGTGTTGAAAATGCAACTATTTTTGGTTAAAGTTTAATATTTTTTGTTTCAAAACAAGACTATCTGGTTGGAAATTCATTTTTGTAATTTCAAGTATTTTGTTAAAAAATCATGAAAATTGAACTGTTTTGTTGAACATTCGTCTATTTCGACAGAAAATTCGTCCTTTTGGATTTAAAATTCAACTTTTTTGTTAAGAATTGAACTGTCTTCTAAAAAATTTAACTATTTCGTTGGAAATGCATCTGTTTTTAGTTGAAGTTTAAGCTTTTCTGTTTAAAATTCGATTATTTAATTGAAAATTCATCTTTGTAGGTAGAAAACTCAACAATTTGGTTAAAAAATCAACTTATTTGTTGACAATTTTATTATTTCATTACACACGGTGCTGAACTCGCTTTGATATTATAAACAGCAAAAAAATATTGAATTTTGAAAGTTTCATTAAATTGTTTTTAAAGCTGAAGAAAAGGGAAACTTTGAATATTTGCTATCGTAACGTCGCGATATTTCACCTTGATAAAATGAACAATGCGCAAAAAAAACTTTTTTTTTCTATAAAATCAAATTTTAAGGGCGTATGAGAAATCTCACATATGGCACTTTTCCAGTTCCACTAGACCTACAATTTCTACTATGTTTCGTGGAAAGTATTTTTTTTTACTGTAAAAGAGAACCTGGAAAAATGTATTTTTTGTCCTGGAAAACCTGGAAAAGTCCTGGAATTTTTGTTTGAAGAAACGCTAGAGACCCTGGTTAAACGTTTAAACAATTCGAATAATTTCTACAACCAGAAAAAAATTGTCTCTATTCAGCAAAATCGTTTTTTTGGCCACATTTGGTTGCTTTCGGAAAACATTTTGCTTCAATGAACAAGTTTTTTTATCAGTTGATCAAATTCGTTTTCTTCAAGTAATCAAAGAGTTTGGTTGAATTGTTTCGTTGACTTTAGAAAATATTTGATTGATTCAACAAAAATTTTTGGTTTGATCTACCAAATAATTCAAGAAAGAATTTTATTAGAATTGGGCAAAAGATTTAGTTGGTTCAACCAAAATATTTTGTTGAAAGCATCTCGGTGATCCTCATCGAAATAAGTGATCCGGCAACAGAATCGATTGGGATTAAATAATTATGTGCGAAGTACGCAAAATTACTTGAATCTGTTTTTGGTTAAATCAACGAAAATCTTTTCTTAGAACAGAAAAAACAATTACTTGAATTTGGATTAACCAAAAGTTTCACTTGGATCAACCAAATTTTACCAACCAACAAATTTTCTTGATTCAACCAAATCTTTTTCTGGATGTGCGTTTAACCGATTAAAAATTTGAGCTGCAGTAAAGTTCATTCAGTTAAACTTTCCATCGTTTTCAACTTCTTTTTCTTATGTACACAACTAACTTCAAATATTCCAGTTTTTCAGGTGAATATTCAAATCAAAAGACATAATTTGAAA
The DNA here is from genome assembly GCA_932195095.1 of Andricus curvator. Classification (NCBI taxonomy): domain Eukaryota; kingdom Metazoa; phylum Arthropoda; class Insecta; order Hymenoptera; family Cynipidae; genus Andricus; species Andricus curvator. The sequence continues at coordinate 104,972 of CAKNYM010051475.1, forward strand.
TCAACAAAAACCAACTAAAGCAGGACTTAAAATATTAAAAAATTTCGAACTACACACCTTTTACGTGTCAACCCCCTCCCCCCCTTACAAGAAGAAGCAACAAAAAACATGTTTTTCAACTATATCGATAACAGGCTTCACAAGCGAAAATTGTCTGAAAACAGGCGAAATAAGGAGATTACTTTAAATAACGAACATTTTCAGTAAAAATATTGCTCTTTTAACAAAATAGATCAAGTTTTAACCGAATAATTCGATTTTCAACAAAAAAATTATTTTTCAACCCAGAAGATTAATTTTTACCAAGAAAGTTTAATCTTTAACAAAATAAATTAATTCTAAACCATATAGTTGAATTTTCAACGAAAAGAGATTATTTTTTAGCCAAAAAACGAATAGTTAAGTTTTCAGTAAAAAAATTAATTTTCAACTAAAAGAGAAATAAATTTTCAACAAAATAGTAAAATAATCAAACAAAACCGATTGATTTTAATCAAAGAGTTGAATTTTCAACCAAACAGATGAAATTTGGTCCAAAATAGATGAATTTTCAATCCAAAAATACGATTTTGCAACTAAAAAAGTACAATTTTCTACCAAAACTGGAAAAGTTAAATTTTCAATTAATAAAGTTAATTTTCAACGAAAAAATTAATATATAACAAAATTGTTACATTTTGAACTAAAATGTAAAAATAAAATCTTTAATCAGGAAAATGAATTTTTCATAAACTAGTTCAACTTTAAACAAAGTAATTGAATTCTCAACCAAGAAAGACAAATTCTTAACGAATAATGTAATAGTTGATGTTTCAGCGGAAAAAGATGTAAATTTTTAATCCTAAACAGTTGAATTCAACCAAAAAAAGAACGAATTTTCAACCAAATAGTTGAATTTTCAACTAAAAGAGATTAATTTAAAAAAAAAAAAGAATAAATTTTCAACAAAATAGTCAAATCCTCGACCAAACCCGATTAATTTTAATCAGACTCTTCCATTTTTAACCGAAAATGTGAAATTTTGACCAAAAGAGATGAATTTTCAAAACAGAAAAGTGTAATAGTTGATGTTTAAACCGGAAAATATTTCAATTTTAAATCCAAAGCAGCTGGATTCATCGGAAAAAGATGGAATTTCCAACAAAATAGTAAAATTTGTAACCAAAGAGATAAATTTTCAACCAATATGATGAATCTTGAACCAACAAAACTAGTTTGTGTCAAGTAGTTTAACTTGAAACCTAGTAGTTGATTTTTTTACTAAAAAAGATTAGTTTTTAGCAAAAAGTGGAATAGTTAAATTTTAACAGAAAAAAGTAATTTTCAACCAAAAAAGAAAGGAATTTTTAATAAAATATTTATATTTTGAACTAGAGAGATGAATTTTCAACCAAATTGTTGAATCCTCAACCAAAACAGATTAATTTTTGAGCAAACAGTTGCATTTTCAACAAGAAAAGAATAAATTTGTACCAAAAGAGTTAAATTTTTAACCAAGAAAGATCTGTCAGTCAATAGGGAAATAAAATATAAACCAAATTGTTAAATTTTCTGCAAAACAGTTAATTTTTCAGCCAATAGTTGAATTTTCTACCAAAGTAGTTGAATTTTCAACCCAAAAAGACAACTTTTCAACAAAACAGTTGAATTTGCGAACTAAAAATGATAACTTCTTAATAAAATTGTTTAATTTTCATCAAAATAATTAAATTTGTGAACAAACTGTTGTATTTTTAACCAAAAGAGATACAATTTCTACCCAAAGAGATAAATTTTCACCCAAGAAACATTTTACAGTCAAGAAAAACAATAATTAACGAAATTGTTAAATTTGTAACAATTAAGTTGCCAACGGCCATACCACGCTGAAAAACCCAGTTCTCGTCAGATCACTGAAGTTAAGCAGCGTTGGACGCGGTTAGTACTTGGATGGGTGACCATTCAAGAATACTGACATGAGTGCTGTTGGCACATCGTGGGTGTGGTGAGCCCACACTTGTAGTCATTTATAACTACAAGAAAAACCTAGAAACACTACCCGAATCGGGTAGTGTCACGCCTACCCTGAAAGGGAAATGGTTTAATGGTATATATATAAGTTAATTTTTAACCAAATAGGCGAATTAAGCACCCAAAAAGACGATTTAAAAAAAAAATGGAATTTTAACCAAAAAGGATGATTTTTCAAAATACCATAGTCGTTGCATTTTGATCAAAATAATTAAATTTTCAACCAAATAATTAAATTTTGAAACATAAATGATGACTTCTCAACCAAAAATATAATAGTAGGCATTTCAACAAAAAAAGAGTTCAACAGAACATTGTGTAATTTTCTTGCATTCAAAAAGATTCCAAGCCATTTTCAAGAGCTTATAACATTTGAAGGGATTTCAAAAGTTTTTAAAGGATTTGCAATATTTTAGGGTATTGTAAAAGCTTCCAAGTCATTTTTAAAAGATTAAAATAATTTCAATGGTTATGGAACAATTTTATAGGAATTATAAGATTATAGGATATTTTAAAAGTTTTAAAGAAAAATCATCAGATTTCATTGAAGTTCACTGGATTTAATATAATATTTTAATGGATTATGAAGATATGATTGAATGGATTTTTTTCAGTTTTTGTTTCACTCATCTTACATTTTTAGGCATTTCATTACATTCTTTTTAATTACCTGGAATTTTTCTAAACTCATTTATAGCTTCTGTATATTCTCTTTAATTTTCCTGAAATCAGTGAAATTTTTTGGATTACAATTTTTTTTTCCAATTCATGTGAATTCTTTTGAATTATTTTAACCTTTTAAATTCGAAAGACCATGAGTCACATTAAAAATTTACATTAGTTACTTTTAGTCACATTTTCGATTTACAAGATTAGAATTTTGATCTTTAGATATTAATATTTAAAATTTTATTTTCATGAAAAGAAAGTATTTAAATTTGTATTAGAAACTTATTCTCAATTTCATAGTTCGTGCTGCCCGTGCTGCCTTATGCAATCATTTCCTTTTAGGTTTTCACTATAGTCTTTTTTCTGGAGCGTTCGTTGATTAATTAGTACGAGGACAAGCAAACAAAAAGAAAACTGAGAGGCTAATTAATTTATTCATCGAAGCATACTTGCTTTTTTTCTTCAGAGTTTCTTTCCTTTCAGTGGCTCCTTAATATTTCAGGGTTATGCAACCCTCAAGTTTCCCTCAGGGAATTTCCTAAATACCAAAAGAACAAAGACTTGCAGATGAAAGAAGAAGCTCACTGAAATTATTTCTTTTATGATTAGGAACCTAAAATAGCAGCACTAATTGAAATATTAATAAATATTTTTAATTCATTCTTTATTTAAATGAATTTTATAAGGTTAGTACTTTGTCTGACCAAAATAGCTCTTACTACTGATCTTTACATATTTATACATTCGTAATATTGATATAATATTATTATATGTAATATCATATTTTTTTGTATTATTTTTAATTTATTATTATATTATTAAAATAAAATAATTTTCGGACTAAATTCTGGCTTTACTACTGAATATTGTGTACCATGCATAAAGAGTAATTCAGTATTCAGTAGTAAAGACCAGCATCAGTCAGGCATATTTTTTTATCAATCAGCTGTTTGATTATTATTTCCGTCGTTACTTAATACACATTATAAAAGTTTTTTTCGTTGCTGTCTTCATTTTAACATGCAGTTCTTCAGTTAGTTTAACCTCCGTTTTTTACGCAGGAGTTTAAACAATTTATTTATTTTACTTTTACTTTTTTATTTATGAAATAAAAGTGTCATTCTTACATGAACGGATGAACAAAAAAAATTTATAATAAGATCAAAGCTTCCAAGAGCATTTTGAAAAAATAGTAAAAATCAGGGAATTCCTGTAAGGAGTAACTGTAAACAAATAATCAGGGCTGCCACACACAGTCACTATTAGTCACTTTTCTATCAATAAATTAACTCATGGGTTAATCACTATTTAATTCAGATCTATACCTATTTCTGAATTGTCTTGAATTCTTTTGATATATTTCAGATCATTTTCAAAGATTTCGAGAAATTTGTAATAGATTTCAATAATTTGAAGGGATTTTAAAGTTTTAGGGTATTTTTAAAACTTCTAAGGCCTTTTCAAGAGCTTTTAATTTGAAATATTTTAGGGAATTTAAAAAGATTCCGAGGAATTTTTATTGATTTTAATAATTTTAAGAGATTTAATAACATTTTAGTGGATTTTAAAGAATTCATTCAAGAAAAGTGAGTTATTTCGTAGGGGTTTAAAGATTTGAAGAGATTTAAAATCATTTTTTGGATTTCACGCTGAATTCTTATTAATTTATCCTGAATCCTTTGAAATTCTTTTGAATTTTTTAATTCATTTGAATTCTTATAAATTTAATCAATTTTACATAATTCAGTTGATTTTTTAAAAGTTTTTATATAATTGGTTCTGCAGATTAATTGATGAAATGACCAAAGGATTTGAAATATTTTAAGGCATTCTTCAAATTCCTTGGCATTTTCTAGAGCTTTAAAAAATTTCAAGGTATTTCAAAAGATTTTAAGGGATTTGAAATATTCTAGGTTATTTTAAAAGATTATAAAGAAATTGTTAATTGATTTCAGTAATTTAATAGGATTTCAAAGAATTTTAAATATTTTAGGGTATTTTAAAAGATTCCGATGCATTTTCAAGTCCTTTAGAAAGTTTCAAGGGATTTCAAAAGATTCAAAGGATTGGAAATATTTTAGGAAATTTTAACGATTCCCAGACATTTTTTATTTATTTCAATAGTTTTCAAGAGATTTTAACAATTTCAAGGGATTTCCAAGGGTTTTAATAATTTTATGGGTTTTAATATTTTAATGGATTTCAAAGAACTTATTCACAAGAACTGAGGGATTTCGTAGAGTTTCAAAGATTTTAAGAGATTTTCCAATTTGAATTCTTCTAGATGCACTCAATTTTACTCAGGTCAATGGATTTTTTAAAAGTTTTTATTTAATTCATCGTTAAGTGTGGTGGGCCCACATTGGTAGTAAATATCCACCTAGAAATACTACCCTAATCGGGTAGTGAGGCAATGAACTTTCGAGTTCAAACTGCTAATCAATTTTTTTTTTTTTTATTTCATTACAACGCACCTTGAATTTTTAGGCAATTCATCAAATTCTTTTGAATTCTCTTTAATTTTTTCTAAAATTCATTTCAAACTTACTCAATTCGATGCATTTTTTCATATTTTTAACTTTTTTTTTCATATTTTCACATTTTTGTCAATTCATTTGAATTTTTCTTTAATTCACCTTGAATTTTTATCCATTTCATTGAATTCTTCTCGTTTCCCTTAAATTCCTCTAAATTCACTCAAATTTCACAGAAATAAATGGATTTTTTCGATTTGTAAAACTTATTCCAATTCATTTCAATTTTTTTGAATTGTTTTGTAGTCATTAGTTAATTTTTTGGTTAGAATTTAGTAGGGTTTCGAAGATTTGAAATTATTTTTCCTAATTCGCCCTGAATTCTTTTAAGTTCTTTGGGATTCCCTTGAATTTTTTCAATTCACTTGAATTATTCTAAATTTACTCAATTATACTTAATTCAATGGATTTTCTTTTAATTTTTAAAAGTTTTTATTTAATTGATCCTGAAGTATTTTAATCTCATCTTGAATTCTTAGGCATTTCCTAAAATTCCTTTGAATGCCTTTGAATTTTTCTAAGCTCATTTCAAAGTTACTGAATTTATAAAAATTTCTTCGTATTTTAAAATTGTTTTCAATTCATTAAATTTTTTTTTAATTCACCTTGAAATTTTAAGAATTTCATTGAATTCTTCTCGTTTACCTTAAATTCCTTTAAATTCATTCCAATGTTACGGAAATCAATGGCATTTTCATGACTTTAAGAATTATTTCTAATTCATTCGAATTCAAATTTAAGAATTTTAAATTAGATTAAAATCAAATTCAAAATCCCATTTAACGTCCAATAATCAAGTTAATTTATAGAATTCCTGAAAACAAAACAAGAATTCAACGATAAAATTTGGACAAACACCACAAAATGCTCCTATTGCAATTCCTAAAAACAAAAAAAATTTCTGTTTCTTCGCACAAATATAAAAAAGAGGAAAGAAAAATAAGAAGGCAACCAACCACATCCCCTTCCTTGTCGTTTTTATTTATTTCGTCTTTTTTATTTTTATTACTATCAAATCACAATATGAAAGCATGCACAATATTACCCAAAGTTTCGGTGCTCACACAGCACCCTTATCAAAGCAAGAAAAATTAGAGCAGGTAGGAACAGCGACGAAATAACGACGCTATCACCTCGATATCTGACAACCGAATGTGGGTCAAAAGACAAATCCGTTATAAACAAACAAGAAATGAGAGAAAGTCAAGATCCATGAAAACGTATTGCTAAATGTAATTAATCATACTAGAATAACTTTTGTTTAATTTATCCAAATCAGTTTTGAAATTAATAGACAACTTATTTTGTTTTTTAATATAAAACATTTCCATTAATTCTCTCTTTCTCTCATTACTTTCACTGTGTAAAATTTCTAATTGTGATATGTTGCTCAATCAACTTTTGTGGGTAATGATTAAGAAAAAGGATATTCCTAACTATATTCAAATTCTCTTTGTGAAATTAAATGTGGTACAAACCTAGAGCTCTGTCAGCTAAGTTTTTGATTACTGCAATTTTGTTTTGAAAAGGATGAGCGGAAAAGAAATTTAAAATTCTACCTGAATATGTACTTTTCCTATACCAATTGGTAATAATATTACCATCCTGATTCTTAATTACTTCTACGTCCAGAAAACTGATTCTATTATTGTTCTCTATTTCATGGGTGAACTGACGTTTTGAATGAAAACTATTAAAAGCATCAAAAACTGCCTCTAATTTTGTTAGAGGAACACATAATAAGGTATCATCAACATACCGAAAGTAAAAGGGCAAAACAAAATCCAGTTTCTTGAAAGCAAAGACCCCCAAATCTTCCATAACTATTTCTGCTAACATCGGAGAAATGACTGAACCTATGGGAGTACCGAATTTTTGCCTATAAAAAGATCGATTGAATTTAAAATAAGTTGAGTTCATAATGAAAACTATCCCTTCAGTAAAATCTTTTGGACTTAATCGAGTACGTGTTTTTATATTTTCCCATCTATTTAAAATTGCCTGTTTAACCAATTCAAGGGGTATACTTGGAAACATTGCAACAACATCCAAAGAAATCATTACATGGTCATCAGGAACAGTTTTTTGAATAATAATTTTTTGGAATTCCCAGATATTTTTAATATTGTATTTGGAAGTTGTAATTGAGTCTTTAAGTATCAAATTAAGGTTTTGTTCTAAAAATTTCGTAGGAGTGTTAATAGTTGAAATAATCAATCTCAAAGGATAGCCATCTTTATGAATCTTTCTCAAACCATAACATCTTGCAAGAACTGTGTCTTCGGTATTTATATCAGTCCATCTTATATCCTTTCCCAAAAGTCCTTTCTTTCTCCAATTGTCTAGAATCTTGAAAGTGTCTCTTCTTAATTGTTTCAACGGATTTTCATTCAATAATTCAAAGTTATCACGATTGGAAAGTAAATCCTCCATATCACTAATATAATCCGATTTCTTCATACAAACTGTAATATTGCCTTTATCGGCATTCATGCAAATTATATCAGGGTTGTTTTTAAGGAAACCTTTCGTTATATTGAAAGCTTCAGAAATTTTACGATCAATACTACTAATGTGCAAACAATTTTTATCAACAAAGCTCTTCGACAAGTGTAAAACCTTGTTTCGGAAATCCTGTTGATGTAATGTTGGAATTTTGTGTATACTTGATTCAATATCTTTGACTATTTCCATCATTTATTTCGATTTGCTTTTAATTACATGGTTACTAAAACCTTTACCTAATCTGAGAATATCTGTAAGTGAATCAGGAATTTGAATCTTTGCCAATTTTACAAACCAAGGATCCTTATCTTCTTTTTCAAAAATCTTGTGTAAATTTAAATTTTGCTCTTGAATATTAGTTTGTTGATCAATCAAAATAGAAAGTTTGTTCTCATGTTTTTTACCAACGCTTAAAAATCTTCGATTAAGGAAAATCTGATGTTTTAAAAGATCAATGATTTTATCTTGTGGCAAACATACCTCTAATTCACTTTTGATTCTGGAAATTTTTACTTTTACAAAATTAACATGATTTGAAACATCCTTGATCAGTAAATTCAGCATTGAGAGTTTGAAATTCTTTAAATTATGTTCAAATTGTCTATTGTAAAAATTACTGTGAACAGCAAAATCTCGAAATTTGTTATCCAAGAAAAATATTTTTGTAGGTAAAACATCATTTCTTCGACATTCAATCAAAAACTAATTTATTTTAAATTCAATGGATCGTTTTATAGGCAAAAATTCGGTATTCCCATAGGTTCAGTCATTTCTCCGATTTTAGCAGAAATAGTTATGGAAGATTTGGAGGTCTTTGCTTTCAAGAAACTGGATTTTGTTTTGCCCTTTTACTTTCGTTATGTTGATGATACCTTATTATGTGTTCATCTAACAAAGTTACAGGCAGTTTTTGAAGCTTTTAATAGTTTTCATTCAAAACTTCAGTTCACCCATGAAATAGAGAACAATAATAGAATCAGTTTTTTGGACGTAGAAGTAATTAAGGGTCAGGATGGTAATATTATTACCAATTGGTATAGGAAAAGTAAATATTCAGGTAGAATTTTAAATTTATTTTCGGCTCATCCTTTTCAAAACAAAATTGCAGTAATCAAAAACTTAGTTGACAGAGCTCTAGGTTTGTCCCACATTTCATTTCACAAAGAGAATTTGAATATAGTTAGGAATATCCTTTTTCTTAATCATTACCCACAAAAGTTGATTGAGCAACATATCACAATTAGAATTCAACAAATAAACACAAACAAAGTAACATTTTATCTACAGATGATCAGGAAGAATTGAAAGAATATAGTTCTTTCAATACTTTTGTTCTTCCTTTTCTTGGTCAAATTTCGAAAACTATTGAATTTATGTTAAAAAAATTTAATATTCATACTATTTTCCGTATACCATTTAAAATGGATTCAATAATAACTTTTGGTAAAGGTCCTTTAGATAAATTTGAAAAAGGTGGTGTTGTTTACAAGATCACTTGCAAGATCTATAAGATGACTTATGTGGGACAGACTGGCAGACTTCTTAATACTAGGGTGGAGGAATACAAAAGTGATGTTCGTTTAGGACGTTGTTATAAGAGCGTTCTTGCTAGACATACGAGAGGATTTGTTGATGTTGACCATGAGTTTGACTGGGATAATGTTGAAATTTTACACCGTGAAAGTAATGAGAGAAAGAGAGAATTCATGGAAATGCTTTATATTAAAAAACAAAATAAGTTGTCTATTAATTTAAAAACTGATTTTGATAAATTAAACAAAAGTTATTCTAGTATGATTAATTACATTTAGCAATACGTTTTCATGGATCTTGACTTTCATTTCTTGTTTGTTTATAACGGATTTGTCTTTTGACCCACATTCGGTTGTCAGGTATCGAGGTGATAGCGTCGTTATTTCGTCGCTGTTCCTAACTGCTCTAATTTTTCTTGCCTTGATAAGGGTGTTGTGCGAGCACCGAAACGTTGGTAATTATTGTGCATGCTTTCATATTGTGATTTGATAATAATAAAAATAAAAAAGACGAAAGAAATAAAAAAGATAAGGAAGGGGATGTGGTTGGTTGCCTTCTCATTTTTCTTTCCTCTTTCTTATTTTTGTGCAAAGACACAAAAAAATTTTTTGTTTTTAGGAATTGCAATAGGAGCATTTTGTGGTGTTTGTCCAAATTTAATCGTTGAATTCTTGTTTTGTTTTCAGGAATTCTATACATTCATTCGAATTCGTTGGAATTTAACTTGAATTGTTTTAAAGTCTCAAAAATTTATCCTGAATTGTTTATTCTTTGAGCGCGAAAAAAGTACCCTATGAGCGTGAAGAAAAGTACCCTTTGGTCCCTATATTTGATCACATAGGGACTGTGAGGCCTGTGTTCCTTTTCTCTCTATTGAGAAATTATCTGCAACCATATCTCTTGTTCTATTTTGTGAATAATGCAATATCAAAAACCAATAACTAGCAAATAATCATTAATGTAACCGTTATTCTCCTAAACATACATAAATATTCGAAGCTCGATTCAAAATTTAGTAGTATAACCTGATTTTGGTCAGACAGTAGAATTTAAATGCATTATTCATCCACTAGAGCACATAAAACATTATATTCTGTATGTAACTTATATTCTGTATATAACTACTTTATTAACATGAAATAGTTTCTCAACTTTACTGTTTTTATTCACTTAACAGGACCTACAATTTTGCACAGCCCGGCACACTTTATGTAGTCCAAATTCTGAAAGTGTTCAGTGGAAAACGAATGAATGAATTTCAATTTTTATTTAAATTATTATTTCCATGTATGTAAATTATTAAAATTCCTATTTGTTTCTCACAGGCTTGACAGATTCTTTCCCTTGTTCGTCCCTTTTCCTCCCTTTTCCTCATTTTTCCACTTAAATGCGAACCCAATAAGAAAATCCAACTATTTTTGTTTGAAACTTAATTCGTTAAGGTTGAAAAGTCTATTATTAGATTTTTGGTTATAAATTTATATTTTCTGGTTACAAATTTCATTGTTTAGTTCACACTCCAATTATTTTGTTGACAATTCAACAATTTCGTCATAAAGTCATACTTTTTGCTTGAATATTCAATTGTTTTATTTCAAATTCGTCTTTTTGTGTTGAAAATTGAACGATTTTGGTAGAAAATTCAATTATTTGTTTGAAAATAAACTTTTTTGTTCAAAATTCATATTTTTTAGTTGAAAATGGATTAAATGAAAAATCTTTCTTGGTTTGAAAATTGATCTCTTTTGGTAGAAATTTCATCTTTTATAATTAAAAATGCAACTTTTTAGTTGCAAATTAATCTGTTTTGGTTAAAAATTCAACTGTATTTTAGAAACTTCTTTTCTTTGACATTCAAATAGAACTGATTGGTAGAAAATTCAACTGTTTCGCTAAAAATTCAACTGTGTGGTTGAAAATGAACTTTCTTGTTGAAAATTCAAGTTTGGTTGGAAATTTTTTCCTCTCTTGACTGAAACATCTTTCTGGTTTAAAAATGTATCTCTTTTGGTAGACATTTAATCTTTTATAATTAAAAATACAAGCTTTTAGTTTTTGTTAAAAATTCTACAATTTGATTGAAAATTCAACTGTTTTTGGTAGAAAATTCGACGTTTTGGCTTGACAGTTCTAGAATTCGGTAAAAAAAAAAGTTTTCTGTAGAAATTCCATCTTTTTTGTTTTGTTTAAATCTAACTGTTTGGTTGGAAATTAATCTATTTTGATTAAGAATTCAACTATTTTGTTGTAAATTGTACTACCTGATTGAAAATTCAGCTTTTTTTGTAGAAAATTCGTCTTTTTGTCTTGAAATAGAAAATTCGTCTTTTTGTCTTGAAAATTCAACAGTTTGGTTGCAAATTTTTTTCTTTCTTGATTGAAAAATCTTCCTTGATTTTTTGAAAATTCATCTTTTTTGGTAGAAATTTCATCTTTTGAACCGAAAATGCAATTCTTCGGTTAAAAGTTGATCTATTTAGGTTGAGATTTCAACTATTTTATTAAAAATTCTACTATGTAGTTGAAAATTCAACTGTTTTGTAGAAAATTTATCTTTTTGGCTTGAAAGTTCAACAATTTGGTTGCAAATTTTTTTCTTTCTTGACTGAAAAGTCTTTCTTAGTTTGAAAATTCATCTTTTTTTTCGAAATGTAACATATTGGTCACAAATTTATCTGCTTTGGTTCAGAATTCAACTGTTTTTTTTTAATTCAACTATTTTGTTGAGGATTCCACTGTTTTATTGAAATTCGACTTTTTTAGTTGAATTTGACTGTTTCAAATTTGAAATTAATATCTTTTTTTGTTAATTTTTTTTTTAAATTCATATTTTTATTCAAAGATTCATCATTTGATGTGAAAATTAATTTTCCTGATCTACTTTCGGTAGAAAATTAATCTTCTTGGTTACAAATCTATAGTTTTTGTTCAAATTTCAACTATTTTTTTAAAATCCATCTATTTCTTTAAGAATGCAAAATTTTTTTAAGAATGCAATATTTTTACTTGAAATGTTAGAAATTTCAAGCGCTTCAAATTAAATTTAATATAGTACTCACATTAATTTTATTCAAAAGACGTTACTCTCCTATTTTCGTGAAAAATCTCCTTATTTCCCCTATTTTTAGAGCGTTTTGGCCTATGAAGCCTGTTATCAATGCAGTTCAAAAAATATTTTTTTTATTCTTCTAGTAAGTGTGTGTGTGTGCGTGTGTTTGTTTCCGATATACCAAAGGTATGTTGTACAAAATTTGAAACATTTTAGGCCCTGTCACTTAAATAACTGAAACAATCATATTTGTGGTTTCGTAAGTAGTATAAATAAGTTTTGTTCAGATCTGCTTTAATTAAAAAAACTAAAGAAGGAACTGAAGTTGAAGAAATAATTAAAAAAATATTAATAACAATAATCAGTTGAAGAATGAATAAACTGAACAAGATTTCAGTCGTTAAGAAAAATGATTGATAGATGTCTGTACATGCATGCATATGTATGAACTACTCGAATGAAGAATGGGATTAACTAATCATAGTCTGGGCAGATTACTCTCAAATGATTTCTTCCTGAGTGAATGGACAATCGGTTACCGCCAATACTGTCGGTAATGAAGCCTCATGATTTTCCAACGGCTGAATGGTTCAATGGTAATGACCCATGATCAACAAGAACTACCTACGTCTTCATAAGCTGATCTCTCTTATTTCATTCAATTCCGTTCAACTCCATTTACGTTTTCTATCATTCTTAAAAATTAATGCTTCAAATTAGTTCGCATCTTCTTTCAATAGAACCATGTTTATTGTTTTGATCAGGGATCACAGTCTTTCTCCTATGCCCCTATTCCCCTGCGTTACCCCTTCCCCTCCTTTTCTCTTTAAATGTACGTTACATGAAAAGGCAGGAAATTCTCTGAAAGTAGTAAATGTTCGTAAGAATGATAAAAATCTTTGTTTCATATCAACAAAATGATAGGGCTGACAGTATTTTCCCTGTTCCCCTGAATAGCCCCTTTTTCAAGTTTCCCTTTTCCCCTATTCTCGAAAAACTTTTTTTTTCCCCTTTCTCGTTTTACATCTACAAAGTTATTCTATTCGAAACTACAATATACTACCAAGGGTAGGGAAAGGTTTTTTTCTAACACACATAAGTATGTATTGTAATCAATTTAACTTTTTTAAATTTCACTGATTTAAAAATAAATTATATAGTATTTCAATATAACTTTAAGATAAAATATTTTTTTGTTGAATCTGTACAAGTTAAATATTCTTGAGATTAATATAATAAAGTACGATAGTCTATGTTTGTCCGCATTGAAGGCTTTTTAGTTCAAATTTAAATAATGATTATCATTATATTGGGAAAATCATAACAACTATTGTTCAATAAGACCAAAATTCAAACAAGAATTGCAAGATGTACAACTGATCTTAATGTCATTCTTCGATTAAACACAAATTTAATAAGTTTCAGAATTTAAATAATTTTCAAAAGCTACCAAAAACCAGCTTTTAACAGTTCGGTAAATTTAAACCCAACTTTTAGTAAATTTTAAATATTTTTTCTTTAAGTATACATTCCATATAATATTTAATAATTGTAAAAAATTCATCAAAACTTCGACAAACCTCTTTTTCTTACTTTTTCTTAAATGGAGAAACTTTGCACACTTCAATATTTTTATATAGATACTATATGGATATTATGTAGATTTCTAGACGTTTTAAATTTAAAAATGTCTGAATTTATCAACTGTTCATGTAAATTTTTCGAATGTAAACAATTTTCAATTTCAGCTTTTAAAAAATATTACTATTTAAAATTGAACAATATGTGAGCAACAATATCTGTAGAAACAGTTGAGATCTCCAGATACGTAAAAAATATTGGCATCGATAAAAATATTAAAATTACGAAAGAGTTTTTTTTTCAAACATATCTCACTAAATAGAATTAATCATTTTTCAAATTATTTAACGCATTTTATTTAAATGGATTATTTATTATAGTTTAATTCATAATTTTAATCAAAAATTAAACATTTTAATTTAAAAGGACGAATTATCTACAAAAGGGTTGAATTTTCAACCCAAAAATAGTTTAATTTTCGACAAAAAAGTTAATTTTCCACCAAATAGTTCAATTTTCTACCAGATTGTTGAATCTTCAACCAAACCAGATTAATTTAGATCAGTTGCATTTTTAATCAACAAGGATGCATTTTCAACCAAGAAGATTAACTTTCGACAAAAAAGGCGATTTTTTAAGAAAATACATACATTTTCAACTACAAAGGATCAATTTTTAATAAAAATATCAATTTTCAATAAAAAAACATCAATTGTCAATAAGAAATATCAATTTTCTACCAAAACTGGAATAGTTACATTGTTAGTTGAAAAAATAATAAAATTTTTAACCAAATAATAGAATTTGTAACTAAACGAGATGAGTTATGAACTAAAAATATAATAGTAGATTTTTCAGTTAAAAGTAGTTGATCTTTCTTGTTGGGATGTACACTACGTACAATCAATTTCAAAAGTCGCCTATCTTCAAAATGATTGATAAAATCAGCAAAAATAGATCTTTTATTAATTTCAAAAAATCTTGATGGAGGCTTCTGCATGTACTTTAGAAAAAAATAATTCAGGATAAAGTTTTGTATTTAGTATTTATTTGAAGGGTTGTAGTGGAGAACTAGATAACCAACATTTTTTTCCGAAAATGGGCTTTTTGCATAAACCATTCTTAAAAAATCAAATTCGTGTTGTGTTAAAAGTATTTTTTCAAAAGATAATTTTTAATATAGTAGTAAAAAGATTGGTGATTCAAAAACCAGATAACTGACTCTCTGTACTTTTTTGTCATCTTCTTTTTTAATTGCCTAACCTCTTATTTATGTTTAAATCTTTTTCTGACCAACTTCCTCTTTATAAAATTTTTTAAATACAGTAAAATAATAAAATACTACTTTTTCAAAGAAAAATCCCTTAAATAAAACTATTTGCCACTTTTTTCAGTACCAAAGTACCAATCAAATTTCAACCTAAAAATCTTAATTTTCTACAAAAAACCACTTCTATAAGGTTTTTCTTTCACTTAACTTTTTGCCTTACGGTCAGAAAAGATATTTTTTTAAATTTTTATCGTTTGTTTATAGAGAGGCATACACCTTTCTTCTTTTTATAAAACCTTCAACTAAAAATCTTCTGCTTTTTTTATTCCTATTCAGCCTCCCCATATCTCGGGAGTAAGTTTTTTTTTTTTTTAACTGAAAAAGAAATGTTTAGTCGCTATCCAAAGAAGATTTTGAAAACCCATGAAATTCGAATCTCAATATTCTTAAATGATTTACTCGGAATTGGTTAACTTTTTCTAATCAAACTCATTTTCTCCCAACTTAGTAACTGAATATATCGGGAGCAAGTTTTTATTTTTTTCGTTAACTAAAAATTGCAATTTTTATCGTGATTCTATTTCTCGGAACTGGATAATATTTTTTAATCATTCTTTTTTGGCCTCAATTTAGGAACATTTCAGCTCGTGAGTAAACTGTTATTTATCTTTAAATAGTGATTTCGATTTTACATAACGTTATTTCGCTTTCCTGATAAATTCCGATTTTGTTGGTTATCTAGATATGTACTGCAACCCTTCATTTAGAGTTTTATTTTTTGCTTTTTCTTCAGGGAGAAGTTACCATTTTTATTTAAGCCTAATGATCAAAGCCTCATTATATTCTTTAAAGGATTCTCTACAATTCTGTTTGAGTGGATTTCATAAAAAAAAATTAATTTAGAAATCATACAGTCATTATGGTTATAAACAATGCTAGTTTAAATTTTAATAAACACTACCCAAATAGAATTTTAGAGAATCCTTCAAAGAATAAAATGAAACCTTCATCGTTAGGATTACATAAGATGTGTAAGTTTTCAGAGGCCTCCGTCAAGATGTTCTAAAATTAATTATAGATATATTTTTGTTCATCATCATTTTGTTCAATAATTTAAAAAATTGGCAACTGTTGATATTCATTGTACGTAGAGTAAACATCCTTAAGCGAAACAATCGGAAAACATGGGAGAAAGGAAACATTCTTATAAAGGAGAAAAAAGAAAAATTCAATAAAATTTATCATCACGAAATGTACTAAATTAGAAACGAAGTTTATGGTCGACCCCTAAGAAACTTTGCATCATCCTAAATGTCTATTTTATGTATATAAAATGTATTTCTGTTACAAATATTTCCCATTTTTTGTTTCAGGTGAGATTCCATCCATATTCCATATTTTTTGCATAAAATTAATGAAAGTATACAAAAAAAAAACGAAATCTATTCATACCCCACTTGATAAATTAAGATAAAAAATATTTGAATTATGTTTTTTAGTTTTCGTTACATCTAAGAATTATTCTCTATCGCTAAAATTACACTAAAATCGTGGAAAATTATTACAGAAACTTTGAGACGTGTAGATAATTGGGTACAACTGCTGAATTGAATATACGGAAAAATAGAATAAAACTAGTGGGTTAGCATTGGCATCATTATCAGCGTTATCGGAAATGGAAGAGGAAATGGTTGTTCGGTGGTTGGTTTAAGACTCGTGGAAGTCACGATTACAGGACTTTTTTCATTATTAGAATTCGAATCGGAAAGATCATTATCGCGTTGAATTCAGGAAGATAAATAGCCTTTTCTATTTGAAGAAAGCCGATGAGTATATAGATTAAAATTTCTCTTTTTAATCGGTAGCTACCTTAATTGATTATAAAAAGCTTTAATTATAAAAGGCCTTAATTACCGTAATTATAAAAGTTTGTAAATAACAGGAATCACAGTCCGTCCCCTTTTTGACCTAATCCTCTTTTCCCCTATTTTCCCCCTTATCTTGAAAAAACTTCTCTGAAATCCCCTTTTTACTAGGTTTTGATTCATTTTTTTAAGAATCATCAACACAAAAGCAAGACATTAGAAAACAAAATGCTTTGAAAATTATTTTTTTATCCTACCAATTTCAAATATTTCCTAAGCAATTTATTCACGAATTTTCTCGATATAAAGGCTGCATAGGATTTGCAGTTTCAAGTTGATGAAAATAAAGTAATAAATTCTTTTAATTAAAATTAATGTAGGCATTATTACTAAATTTAGTATCAAACGCTTCTAATTCATATTGCGTTTCCAAAAAGACGGGTGAATTTTTAACCAAATTGTTGAATTTTGAAGTTGAAAAGATGAATTATCAACAAAACAGTTGAATTTTCAACCCGGAAATGTAATTTTTCAACAAAAAAATTAATCATCCACCGAACAGTTATAGCTTTCGATAAATAGATTAATTTTTACACAAATAGTTGAATTTTCAACCGAAAATATGAGTTTTCAGCAAAAAAGTTAATTTTCAACCAAACAGTTTAATTATTTACCAAATTGTTGAAAATTCAAGCCAAAAGGACGAATTTCCTACAAACTAGTAGAATTTTAAATTCGAAAATGTTAATTTTAAACTAAAATGATAAAGTTTAAACCAATAAAATGAACTTCTAACAAAGTAGTTCAACTTTTAACCAAGTAGTTGACTTTTCAAAGAAAGATGAGTTCTCAACAAAAAATGTAATAGTTGACATTCAAACAAAGAAAAAATATTCTGATTTTAAATAAAAAACAGTTGAATTTATCCTATCAGACGAATTTTCAACAAAATAGTTGATTTTTCAACCAAAGAAGGTTTTTCAGTCAAGAAAAAAAATACCAATCAAATTGTTGAATTTTTATTAAAAAGAAAAGATTTTCAACGAAAAAGTTAATTTTAAACCAAAGAGATGAATTTTGAACTAAAAATATGAATTATGAACGAAAAATGTAATAGTTGATATTTCAAACAAAGAAGGTTTAATTTTAAATCAAAAACAGTTGATTTAGTCCAAGAAAAACAAATTTTCTATAAAATAGTGGAATTCCCAATCAAAATAGATTAATTTTCAACCAGACAGTTTAACTTTTGACCAAAAAAGATGAAATTTTTAGCAAAAAGGATGAATTTTCAAACCAAAAAGACGAATTTTCAACAAAATACATGAATTTTCAACGAAATAGTGGAATTTCCAACTAGAAAAGATCAATTTTTAAATTAAAAATATCAATTGTTATGATTATTAACTGAAAAGTTCATTCTGAAATTGCAAAAATAAGAAAAAGGGGAAATAGGGAAAAGACTGTGTGGCCCGCAATAAATAAACATAAATTTTTATTAATTTTCAATAATTTAAAAATATGTAATGAAATACATAATTCGATTTATGTATTTTATACCTACAGCCTACAATTCTTGACCGATTTTGAAATTTTTTTTATAAGTGATCAGCAATCGTTGCATAAGGGCCTCCATGGATTAGATTTTTCAATTTTCTTTATTTTCTATTTTTTATATAAATAAACAAAGAGCGAAAATGAGACATTTTTTAATTATTATTTTTTATCTTCAAATCAATAACTTAATTAATCCCATTCTCGATGAAAATGAATGTCGAAGTATCTAAAGAATAGAAATGATTAATAGGATATCGAATCTAATTGTTATGAACAAATTGTATTATCAAAATGTCAACATCGTGAAAATTTTGCTTGCAAAGTATATTTGTGAGTTGAAATAGCTTTATCTTGTGGACAGGATCATATTTGATCATGAAAATTTGTTGTCTGGTATAATTTGTTTATTTTATAAACAAATTATATAAAAAAATGCATAGTTTAGACATTTATTGGAAGAAATTAATCTTTTTTTTTCTTAGTACCTTTAAATTATATTAGTGGTAATATTTAGTGATAGAAATTCGTCATTCGATATTATTTGTTTATTTTATAAACAAATTTTATGAAGAAATGCATAGTTTGGTCATTTATAGACAGAAAGTAATAAGTAAAGTGATAAGTAAAGTAATAAGTAGTGATGTTTAGTGACGAAGAATTGTCAATCGATATTTTTTATTTATTTCATGTAGAAATTTTATAAAAAAATGCATAGTTTTACTATTTATAGATTGAAAGTAACTGTTTTTCTTTCTGATCGTCTTTAAATTATATTAGTGCAGGTAGTTCAATTTTAATTAAATACAAAAATCTACTTTTTTAAAAAACAAATTGCCTGATTATTTTTATTATTATTTGACAATGTTCTTGGTATGACAGACAACCACACGCAATAAAAAAATCTATTAAAAAAATTTTTAACAATATTTACCACGTAACTTATGAAAATTTCTTCATTTCTCAGTACACCAAACTCCCGGTTTAGTAACAGTGTCGTGGGTTGCCTACAAATAGCTTTGTTACTAAAACGGGGGAATCGAAACGTAAACAGTCAGGACCGCCTGAACCGTTTCCAATTGGAATGCATAATATGACGCAATATACTCGACTGAGTACTCGCGCACTGCGGCCCTTCCGGGGCGAGTGTCGCAACAATCTCTCGCCCTGCGCGCTGAGAAACTGCGTGGACCAGCTATTCTAGATTACTAAAACGCAGCTCGGGTATAATTAAATACACAAGTCGAATTATTTCAAAAAGCGCCCCACCGATTATTCTCATTTTTATCGGCCCCACCGTGTGAAATGATAAACATTGCTTCAATCTTCCCATTTCCTGAAAATATAAAGATTGCTAGAGATATCAGTATTTTTCTCAGAGTGGCGGTCCTTTATTACCACGAACGCCTGGAAAAATTCACAATATAGAACAAGTCCATTGCACAAAAGTAAAACTCGTATATGAAAACTTCAATGGAGATACGCGAGGGACGCTTTACGTTCCACAACGCGACTTCCGCTCGTGGAATTTCATTTTATCCGGCGAAATTCGCGCGTCTCGTTTCCTCTATTTGCCGTAGTGATTTTAAAGTTCGAAACAATTTATATTTTCGAAAAGAGGCGTCCCGCTAAAATCGATTTAATTTACTCTTTCAAATGAGTTTGCAAGTAAATCACAGCAATTTTAGGCTATTTTTGACCCCCTTCCCCTGTCCCAAAAACAGGGGATATATGATTATTTTTCACGAAAATAGGGGAAATTAAAGTAGATTCAATATTAAATTTAATATGAAACGTTTCAAATTCTTAAGAATTCAAGTCGAAATATATTGAATTTTCAACAAAATAGTTGATTCTAAACCAAGAAAGTTGAATTTCCAATATAAAAGGACGAATTTTCAACAAAGCAGTTGAATTTTCAACCAAAAAGATGATTTTAAGATCATGAAGGTCAATTTCCCAGGCAGAAATATTATATATAGTTTATATGTAGTGTGAAGTGTTATATATAATATTCATTTGTTTTATATATTTTTTATATAAAACAAATGAATATTATATATAATACTTCACACTATATATAAACTATATATAATATTTCCGCCTGGGTTTCTACCAAAAGAAATTTTTTTTTACAAAATACATTAATTTTCAACGTAAATGTTGTATTTTCAAAGTCGAATTCAACGAAAAGAGGCGAATTTTAACAAAAAAGTTAAATCTTCAACCAAATAGATAAATTTTCAACTAAAAAGATTAATTTTCTATCCAAAAAGTCGAATTTTTAACAAAAAAGTTAAGTTTTCGAGCTAAAAATTCGAATCTTACAGAAAACAGTTGCCTTTTAAATCGACTGGGTGAATTTTCAACATTAAAGGTAATTTTCAATCAAGAAAGATACATTTTCTACCAAATAGTTGAATTTTCATCTAAAAAAAAAAAAAAAATAAGTTTCCAACCGAAAATTAGATCGTTAAATTTTCATTCCAAGGAATTAGTTTTCAACAACAAGAATTTGATTTTTCAACCAGTTGAATTTAACGAAAAAAGATGAATTTTTATCCAGAAAGTCGAATTTTCAACAAAGGAGTTAAGTTTTCAAGCTAAAAAGTCGAATGTTACAGAAAACAGTTACCTTTTATATGAAAAGAGGGAATTTTCAACGAAATAGTTGAATTTTCAAATGAAAAGTTAAGTTTTCAATCAAAAATTGGATCGTTAAATTTTTAGTTCAAAGAACTTATTTTCGACTAAAAAAACAAGAATTTTTAGCCAGTTGAATTTAACCAAAAAGGCGAATTTTTAAGAAAATAGTTGAATCCTGAACTAAAAAGTTGAACTTGCAACAAACATGATGAATTTTCTACCCGAAAATACGAATTTTTAACCAAATAGGTACATGAATCTTAAACTTATAAGAGATAAATTTTTAACCAAACAGTTAAAATTTCACCCAGAACGACGAGTTTTCAGCAAAATACATAAATTTTCAACGTATAAAGGATAAGTTTTCAACAAAAAATGGAGTAGTTAAATTTTCATATAAAGAATTAATTTCTGACAAAAGAAAAGAATTTTGAACCAAGTAGTTGAATTTTCAACGAAAAAGTTCAATTTTCCACTGAGAAGATTAACTTTCTACCAAACAGACGAAGTTTCAAAAAAATTGTAGAATTTCCAAGCCAAAAGACGAATTATCCACGAAACAGTTGAATTGTTAACCGGAAAATATATATTTTTTTTTTAAAGTTAATTTTCTACTAAATTGTTAAATTTTCAAAGAGATCAATCTTATACAAAACAGTTAAATTTTCAAGTTGAATGATGAATCTTCAAACATGCAAAAATGAATTTTTTTAGAAAGTAGTTCAACTTTAAACTGAGGAATTAATTTTTTAGCAAAAAAAGATGAGTTCTCAACAAGATAGTTAAAGCGTCAACCAAAAAAGCTATGAATTTTCAAACTGAAATAGAATAGTTACCTTTTAACTTAAAAAAAATCTAGTTTTAACAAAAAAAGCGAATTTCCAAGACTATAGTTAAATTTGAACCAAAGAGATGAATTTTCAACTAAAATTATGAATCTTTAATGGAAGAAATGAATTTCCAGGACAAAAATTCAACACTCAACTTAATAGTTGAATTTGTAACCAAAACTATGATTTTTTCACCTATAAGGTTATTTTTCTACCAAACAGACAAATTATCAACAAAATGAATAAATTTTCAACCAAATAGTTGAATTTTTAACTAAAAAAGGTAAATTTCAACCCAAAATGGAATAGTTTAATTTTCAGTTAAAAAAGTTAATTTCCAGCCAAAACTGAAACGAATTTTTAACAAAATAATTAAATTTTCTACCGCAAAGAAATAAATCTTTAACCAAAAGAATTAACTTTCAGCTAACAACAGTTGGATTTTCTTATTGGATTCTATTAATTCAGAACGCATTCAGCGAAAAAAAAACGAAAAAAAGGCGAAGTTCTTTGAAAACAGGGGAAAAAAGAATTATTTAAAAAGTGGTAAGTAGGGTAACGTAGTTTAGGGGCGCCCTCTAAGTGTATTTTTGAAAGTAAAATACTATAGGGGAAACCACTCTACAGTAGATAATCTTACTTACCTGGCAAAAAATGTTCATTATTTTTTAGTATAATATTTCAGCAAGGATTCTATATTTTCTGCCGAACTTTCATTAGAATATGTGATTAACTAATGTGTGAGAGTAACAAATTAATGTTTACCATGAAAAAATGTCGCCTATTCATTATTCATACTTTTTACCTAAATGACACATTTTTGTAGCAAGTTTATAGATTAGAATCAAAGTTTAAAGTTTAATGAACAATATTTATCGATACAAAGCGTTTTTCTTTATTATTTACAAATATTTTAGGACTTTTTATTTGAAACTAAATTTTTCCATAGTAGATAACCAACAGTAGATAATCGAAAAATTGCGAAAAATTTTGCTGTCAAAATTGGTCAGGTTAAATGGTATGAAGAATAAACATCTCTTACCAATCGTACCAATCTCTCGGTGTGTCCGAGACAAAAAAATGTGAAAAATTTAAGCTTTTATGACTTTTGTAAAATAATGTTAGTTTCAACTATTATTTACTCAATAAACTGATTTTAATTGTAATTATACTAATGACAAATTATAATTATCGAGAATTGAGTATTCATGTCCAGAAGCAATTCCGGAAACAATTATTGTCTATTGATGGATTAATGGGTTAAAATATTACCCTTGAGCAGGTCTAATAAAAATGTTTAATACAGCTTATTGACTAATTTAGTGACATTTTTTCCTATAGGAATATACAATTGAATATCTAAAAGGGGGATTGGATTGGTTTCCGGCGCCGATTTTTTTGTTACTTTGCAGGTTAAAAGAGGATCCCAGACAATGAAAAAAAAAATTTGGCTAAACGTTCACATTTAGGGGTTGAAATCACCAATTTCATATATTTTGAGTCTTGGTGTTTTAAGAGGTAACATTGTTTTTTATTTATTGTTTTTACACAAAATTGTTCTAATTGATGCTATATTACAATATTAGCGTGAGTTGTAAAAACAATTACCCCATAGAGTATCATAATCTCGAAAATATACCCCTAGAATGCTTCGCCATATGACATATAGTTTAAGATTTTGGACTTTGTTGCTGCAAACATCTTGTATTAATATTAAATTCTATTAAGAATCATCAGTGTCATTCGAAATAATACCTAAATTAGGTGTCATCCACCCTTTTAATATTATCCATTAATAAGAAATATATTTACTAAGATAACATTTCTGTAAGAAATGGATTAAAATATTTAGTTTGGACAATCAATAATAATATGACTGATTTTTTGTTAACAATGGCACTTGTTCTTATATTAATAAACCCTTGTTATGTAAAAACCACCCCTAAAATGTTTTGAAATAATAAAAGATTAGTTGAAAAAAACAATATCATTCGATTTTTAAGGCACGAAGTTTTGACAGTAGTGATATTCTTCGAAAAAGTGTTTTAGGCACAACCTCTTCTTGTACCATGCACATGTGATTACTGCAACATCACCGCAAATATCACAAGAAGGTTCCATATCTTTGTTGAAACAAAAGTCTACAGGATTATCAAAATTTGGAGGTCTATTTTCTGTATATCTGCTTTTATACCAAGAATATTTGAATACTTCAATAAATCTAGGTAAAAACAATTGATTCTGTGTAAGGGACTGTAATTTTATAATGTTATTCCCAATATGCAAGTTAATATCAGACCTCAAAAGAGTAGCAGTGTCAGAGATTTTTCGTGCGAAATTCTTCCAAATCCTAAAGCTAAACACATCCAAGGGATGAATTCTCCCAGTTGTGCCTTTTGGAATGATTCTTAGTAAAAGGGTTTTACTTTCTGGTATTGCTGTTTGCACGGTTCGTTCACACTGGCCAATCCATGAATCTAATAATAACACAGAATTTTCTAATACGTTAGGGAAAAATACATCTTGATGCCACATTTGAAGCAATTCTGAAGAAAGTTTACCGGATTTAGAGGCTCGCAAATAAATATTGTTTGCCTTAAAAAGTCCTTCTTTTACTCTTGGTCCAAATTGTCCGGATGGTTCTTTTAAAACTACAAAAAGGGGTGAAAGTAATCTTCCATCGGCAGATATGGTTGGTTGAATTGTATAGCTATGCGTGTTGGAGGAAACCGATTGAACAACATTTTCCACAGTTTTTGTTCCTTGAAAGCTCAAAGTTCTTCTACTGTGTAATTTCAAATTGAAGCCACTTTGATCGGAATTGAAAATGTTGCTTTCCCCATACCCCAGAATTTCTGATCTTACATTGTTTCTAAAAACATCGCATTCTTGTTCTATATCTCTAGTTTCGTATAAAGATGACACAGATATAAATTTTGTGATTTTTCGCGAAACAACGTTATGCAGTTTCTTGAATTTCCATACCCACCAACGTGATGATTTAAACCATGGCATGTCCATTTCACGCTTCTTTTGTAAAGCCCATCTTCGAAGATCTATATCGTGAACTGTCTCTTCGAATCAATAGCCTTCTTCAAATTGTCGAAAGTGTATTTTGCAACTTTTTACAGCTTATCTTCTCGGTTACCACCACTTTTGACTTGTTCTTGCCATCTTCTCAATTGTCGCTCTGAACGAAGCTTCTTGAACCTTTGATGAACGGATGCAAAAGATAAACGCTTTTTCTTTCCAGAATTCCAATAGTGAACAGCTTCTTTTTTATAGTCTTAATTTACTTTCTCCTCTTGATATAAACAACTAGGTACTTCACCATAATCGTTCTCTTCTTCTTGTTCTTCATCTTCAATCGGTTGAATGTTAATTTGACTATCCCCATGACCAAGTTGTAAGTCAACTAAATTTTTAATAATGAATCAGGAATCAAACATATTTCTCCTTATAATATCCTCTATTACATCGTATAGATGTACCTCCTCACGTGTTATTTCTGAAGACTGAATGCCGAGTTTTTCCGCATTGAACGTTATTGTCAATAACGATATTATATTGAACGGATTGATTATCATTTTATGTAGTAATACTTTAGACGATAGAAACACAAGCAAATTTGTAACTAAACAAATGTTCCTTTCTTTCGGTTTATATACATGCCTGATAATGGTTCATTTACATGCCTGATAATTTTATATATGGGCAGTTATTATTACGAATGCCAAAATGATCATGCCTTTATCATATCGCACACCCAACTTGTGAAATAGAATATTTTGTTTGTTCTTTTCATTTATTTTTGGTACATTCATTTTTTATTTCTTGGAAGATATATTGTAAGTCGAAAGCCTTTTGCAATTTTCAATAGAATTGCCTGCTACACAAAACATAAAAAGTTTTTTAGGGGTGGTTTTTACATCACAAGGGTTTCTTATTATAAGAACAAGTGCCATCGTTAACAAAAAATCAGTTATATTATTATTGATTGTCCAAACCAAATATATTAATCCATTACTTACAGAAATGTTATATTAATACATATATTTATCATTCATTGATAATATTAAAGGGGTGGAGGACACCTAATTTAGGGGTTATTTCGAATAACAGTAATGATTCTTAATAGAATTTAATATCAAAACAAGATGTTTGGAGCAACAAAGTCCAAAATCTTAAACTATATGTCATATGGCGAAGCATTCTAGGGGTAGATTTTCTGAATTATGATACTCTATGGGGTAAGTGTTTTTACAACTCACGCTAATATTGCGATACAGCATTAAATAGAACAATTTTGTGTAAAAACAATAAATAAGAAACAATGTTACCTTTTAAGGAGGAACATGCGATGAGTAAAATCCAAGATTCTTTAGTGCCCTTTAAGTATGTTAAACTAATGTTAATTCCGCGTCAGTTTGCAAAAAATAAGAATTTTTTACCACCGTTTGTAGAAAATATAAGAGTTTAAATAAACATTGTGTGTTATGGACCTAACCTAGAGGAATCATATAAATCGGAGATTTCTGTTCGAAAATCCAAGATATTAAATCACAAAACTGATTAAATTGAAAAATCAACTTTCTTATTTCCGGCAAAAATAAGAAACTGGAATCTCACCACAGTTTAATATTTATAAAATAATTTTCGAAGTCGAATAAATCAGCTGTCAACAAAAAAACTAATGGAACGTGGCAACGTTGTTGCTTGCGGTTGCTTTTTAGCAGACGATTGTAGCAGACGCTTCGAAATCTGAACAAGGCCTGCCAATAAAATTGGCGGAAAGTAATTCAAATTTGAAATATCGGAATTACAAATCACGGAGAAGAAACCAATTAATTTATAAGTATCCATGAATAATTTTGGATTTTTTATTTTAATATAATAAATCATAATAAATAAATAATCGGAAATTTGTTTCATTTGAAATTTATGATATAAATACATAATACTTGAATGTCTCCACGTAGGTATTATAACAAAAAAAATTCTGACAAGAATCCTGCAAATATAAATTTGGTATAAAGTGGGATTCTTTTAAATTGTGAATTACGTACGCAAATTCCAAATAAATTTGGATTTTTTTCTGAATTTTGAAATTTATAACAAAAACAATACTCGTAGAAATTCTGCAAATAAAGTGAGATTTTGTAAATTTCGGATTTGAAATTTATAACAAAAAATAATACTTATAGAAATCCTGTAAATATAAATTTCTAATAAAGTGTGATTCTTTTATATTTTGAATTTAAAATTTATTACCAAACCAATATTTATTGAAATTCTGTAAATATAAATTTGGAATAAAGTGGGATTTGTCAAAGTTTTCAATTTGAAATTTATATACATATTAAAAACAATACTTCAATTTTGAATTTGAAAGTTATAACAAAAGTAATACCTATAGTAATTCTACATAGGTAATTAAATTTGGAATAAAAAAGAAATATATTATTACGTACATAAATTCCAAATAAATTTGGTATTTTTTTTAAATTTTGATATTTATAACAAAAACAATACTCATAGAAATTCTGCAAATAAAGTGAGATTTTTGAAATTTCGAATTTGAAATTTATAACAAAAAACAATACTTATAGAAATCCTGTAAATATAAATTTGGAATGAAGTGGGTTTTTTTGTTAAATTTTTATTTTTCTAAATTTAAAACAAAAACAATACTTAAATTTTCTATTGGAAGTTTTTAACAAAAACAATACTTGTAAAAATTCTGTATATATAAAGTTTGAATAATCTGGGACTTTTTTAAACTTTTAATTTGAAATTTATAACAAAACCAATACTTATAAAAATTATCTGTATATAAATTTGGAGTAAAGTTGGATTTTTGAAAATTTTAAATTTATAACTAAAACAATATCCGCAAAATAAATAAAAAGAAATACATGAATATTTACAAATAAACGTACCTAAACCACTATTGACATTGCCGGCCATGGTTTTTACACACATACTCATTAACTGCAATTGTTCTCCTCTCATATAATTCCCAAATATGCTCTTTCCACTTGATCTTTCGGTTTGTGGAAAGCCAGCCCTTTTCACGAGACATTTCAAACGCCATGTTTCACGCGTTTCAAATACTACAGCTGCCTACTACGAAAGTCAAGATGCTGTATATATTCCGCAACGTTGCCACGTTTCGTCGTAATTTTACAACTTACAAAATAATTCATAATATTATGTTTTCGAACAAAAAGAAAAACTACTGTTATTAAGAAGCATGATCTATATCACTACAACAACTTACGTACTAAATGGCTTTGATCGGAGTATACCATTAAGCCATTTCCCTTTCGGGGTAGGCGTGACACTACCCGATTCGGGTAGTGTTTCTAGGTTGATAACTTGTAGTAAATAACTACAAGTGTGGGCTCACCACACCCACGATGTGTCAACAGCACTCAGTTTTCTCGAATGGTCACCCATCCAAGTGCTAACCGCGTCCAACGCTGCTTAACTTCAGTGATCTGACGAGAACTGGTTTTTTCAGCGTGGTATGGCTTTATGGTTTTATAATAATATGTTTTTAACTTTTCGGGGTTGGTACGACTGAATTCTTTTATTTTTTTTTGTAAATTCTTCAGTCATTTTACATTTGATGTTTTACATTTTGCGCATATTTGACTCCCATTAAACTAAAGAATTTTTTGATAATACTCATTTATTTTATATCAGTCTATTTATGTACTTTACCACAAACGCTCACATGATTCAAAAGTTGCGCATGTTCCTCCTTAAAACACCAAAAGACTCAAAAATATAGAAGGGGTGATTTCAATTCCTAAATGTGAGCGTTTGCCAAATTTTTTTTTTTCATAGTCTGGGATCCTCTTTTCACCTGCGAAGTAACAAAAAAATCGGCGCCGGACACCTTTATTTAAAAATGAAAATCTTTATTTATTTTTGGAAACTGATGCAGTTAAATGCTGTTAAAATATTTCCTGCCTATGTAGGGTGGTTTCCCCTATATGGAGTGAATTAAATTTTTCGTATTTAAGGTGCACTTTTTTCTTTTTCTGTATCTCTCTCTGATCGTGCACATTCGTAGGTAGGTTGGTAAATATAAGATTCGTAAGAAAGTTCTTTCGAATCTCCTTCAACCAGGCGCAGGATATGGATGAGCAAGAGACCGAGAGATGGGCTTCCTTTTGAACCAATCTGTCTGTTTCATGCACGACGTTACGTCAAACGAATATTTTCACGAACGGTTCCTAATATTGACTATCAACCTGCACCCAATCAACTGCAAAAATTGAATGTTTTGAAGAAACGAGTTTGCTATTTACTATTTTTTTTATATTTTTAGATCCCTCTTTAAAACAAGAGGCCTCAAAAGAGATTTTCTACCAAAAGAGATGAATTTACTACCCAACAGAAGAATTTTCAAAAAATAAAATAAATTTTTTACCAAACAGTTGGAATAACAGCCAAATAGTTGAGCTGCAAAGCAAAAGAGGCGAATTTTCAACAAGATGGTTGAACTTTTATCCAAATAGTTGAATTTTCAAGCTAAAAATAAGATTTTTTTTTAAGCAGATCAATTTTCAACAAAAAAATGACTTTAACAAAATAGTTGAAGTTTTAACAAAATAGGTGAATTTTTAACTTACGAAGATGAATTTTCAACCACGGAGATTAAATTTATACCAAAAGACGAATTTTCAACTAAATAGTTGAATATTCCATTACAACAGATACTTTTTGAGCCAGAAATGGAATAGTGAAGTTTTCAGTTTAAAAAATTACTTTTAAAACAAAAAAATTCCAATTAGTCGAATTGAAACGAAAATAGAGTAATTTTTAAGAAAATAGTTAAAACTTTAACCAATAAAATGAATTTATAACAAAGGAAATTAATTTTCTTATAAAAAAATGAATTTTCAACAAAAGAGTTAAGTTTTTAAGCTAAATAGTCGAATCTTTTAGAAAACAGTTGACTTCAAAATCAGGAAAGATAATATTTTCAACAAGAATATTAATTTTCATTTAAGAAAGATGAATAGTTACATTTTCAGGTAAAAAATTAATTTTTGACCGAATAGTTCTCATGCATGTTGAATTTTTAATGCCAAAAAGATAATTCATTTACAACACAGTTGACTTTTCAAGCCAAAAATACGAATTTTCAACATAAAATTACAAGACAAATTTCCTGCAAAACAGATTAATTTTCAAATATAAATTTGAAACCAAGTTGACTAATTGCATTTTTCGTTAAAAAATTAATTTCCAACAAAAAAAATGAATTATCAACAAAATAGTTAAATTTTCAACCAAATAAATGAATTTTGAACTAAAATGATAAATCTGCATCAACAAAAAAAATGAATTTGCAACCAAAGATGCATGAAACCAATTAGTTTATTTTTCTACCAAAAACATAATTTTCCGACCAAGAAGATTCATTTTCTACAAAGAAGACTAATTTTCTATGAAATACATTAATTTTTCACTAAAAAAGATAAATCTTCAACCAAAGAGTGGAATTTTTAACTCAAAAAGATCAATTTTCAATGAAAAATGGAATATTTAAATTTTCAGTTAAAAAATAAATTTTCAATCAAAGAGTTCAAGATTAAACCAATTAGTTAATTTTTCTACCAAAGACATGATTTTTCAAACAAGAGGATTCATATCCTACCAAAAAGACTAATTTTTTACAAAATACATTAATTTTCCACTGAAAAATATCAATCTTCAACCAAAACGTTAAACTTTTAACTAAAAAAGATCAATTTTTAATCAAAAATTGTATAGTTAAATTTTCAGATAAAAATATTAATTTTCAACTAAAAATGAAACGAATTTTCGGATAAATAGTTAAATTTTCTACTGAATAGTCGAATTTTCAACCAGAAAATATTAATTCTGAACTAAAAATATAATATTAGACTTTTCAACAAAACAAAACAAACTTTTAAACAGAAATATCTGAAATTCTTATAAAGTTATATTAACTCAGTTCGAATTTAAGTGAAAACGACGAAAAGGAGATAAAAGGATTGTATTTCTATTTCTATTTTTTTGCAGTTCCTTCAAAAAGTTGAAAATTCAACTATGTTTCAGAAAATGAACTTTTTGTTGAAAATTCACATTTTGGTGTTGAAAATTCAACTCAAATCCGTCTTGGCTGAAAATTCAACTATTTTGTTGAAAGTTCTCCTTTTTTGGTTGGAATAAACTGTTTTTTAATTTAAAAATAAAATATTTGTTATTTGAAATATCTACTATCACATTATTCGTTGAAAATTCATCTGTTTGCTTACAAATTGAACTACTTTTGTTGAAAATTCATCTTCGTTTTTGATTGAAAATCATTTTTTTAAACTGAAAACCTAACTATTCCAGTTGAAGATTGATCATTCTAGTTGAAAATTCATTTCTTTGGTTGAAAGTTTAAATATTTCGTTGAAGATTCATATTTTTCATTGAAAATTCAACTAGTTGGGTAATAGTAGATTGTACAACAAGCGGGATACTCGCATGATTTGCCACGCTCGATGCGCGATGCATTACTTAGTTCTCTAGAGGACTAAATGACACATTACTTCGCTGTGACGTCACCAGTCGAGTAAAGACCAACTTAGATATTACATTTTTCGTTGAAAATTGATCTTTTTTGGTGGCAAAGTTAACCACTTTTGTTGAAGATTCGTAATTTTTTTTGGTTGAAATTTATTTTTTTCAACTGAAAATTTAACTATTCCAGTTGAAGATTCATCATTCATTTTGACTGCAAAATCTTTACTTGTTGAAAATTTACCTTCTTGGTTGGAGAATTCATCTCTGGTTGAAAGTCTGACCATTTTTTTGAAAAATCGTTTTTCATTTGTTGATAATCAATTTTTTTACCTAAAATTTATCGTTTCCATATTGAGTTGAAATTTGATATTTTTTAGTTGGAATTTTAACTATTTCTTTGAAAATTCGTCTTTTTTTTGAGAATTTGACTATTTGATTGAACATTCATCTTTCTAGGTACAAAATTCATCTTTGCAGGTAGAAAATTTAAATATTTGGTAAGGAATTCAACTATTTTGTTGAAAAATTAATTGTTTTGCTTGAAAATTCAATTATTTTGTTAAAAAGTCATATTTTGTGTCGAAAATTCGTCCTTTTGGATTGAAAACTTATTTTTTATGATAAAGACTCATCTTTTTGAGTTAAAATAGAGAAACAAATAAAAAGTCTTTAAATTTTAATCTGAAAGTATAATGTATTGTTCCCTTTATAAATGATTCTATGTTAAAAATATTACAGGATTAAAATAATAGTTTTTGAATATTAATGGTTACGGAAAATAAAAAATTGTTCCGGGAAAAATCATTAAAAGTCAAGGAATTTTAAAAATGAAGTTTTTTGGCTAGTCTGTTTATGGATGTGCCCCCCCCCCCCCCCGCCGATCAATGCATTGTAATAGGTTGTAATGCGAGTTTCAGTAGTAAACCCCTACTTTGGTCAGACATATCAATATTTTTGGATACAATGAGTAATAAGTGATAATTTTTATTTCCAAATCCTATATACAAAATAATAAAGAACAACATGATGTTAATGAAAGTAAATTATCTTTTACGGGACAGCAAGTTAATTAATCTGTCACTGAGCTTTTTCTCATCAGAAACTTTTTCCCCTCTTCCCTTTCGCAACGATGTCACCGGCAATGCTTCTGGTTTATTTCCGGTAACGCGGTACATTCCCAGGCGAAAAAATTATATATTGTTTATAAGTAGTGGAGAAAATTGTGTATAATTTTAATTTGTTTTGTACAAAAAAATATATAAAACAAATGAAAATTATATGTAATATTTTCCACAATGTATAATTTTCCAACTGGGATAATTGCTGGTAATAATAATTATTAATGTCGCAGAAACATCCCATTACGCGTTTGTAACACGATGCTTGTTATCCACCTTTAGTGTGTGTGGGGGGGGGGGGGGATGTGAAATGGGGCGGAGAGAGTTGACCCACTTTTGCAATGAAAAGAGACTGACCATATGTCGTTTTACGTGTGTATTTCGACTGCTCGCGAGCATGTTTTACATATCGCTGAAGAACTACAAAAAAAGAGAATATAAAACTGCGTGAAAATTAAAGCGTAAAAATTACGCCAAATTAGAAACGAATGTGCACATTCAGTTCTCGAAAAAAAAAACGATTTCAGAGGCTTGGGGAACCAGTACTAAGGGAAATATTATATTTAGGTGGAAGGAAATTTTTTACTAAATGATGAAGAGGGTCGTCTCTGATATTGTTACTAACATTAATTTAATGTCAAAGCAAACTTAAAAGAAACTTTAACTAAACGGAAAATTTAACTATTCAATGTTTGGTTGAAAATTGATCTTTAGTTAAAAATTCATCTTTTGTTGCAGAATAATTATCTTCGTGGTGACTGATTCATCTTTTTGGTTAAAAATTCATTGCATTGGTTAAAAATTTAACGATTTTGTTGGAAATTAGTTTTTGATTTGCTTAAAAATTCATGTCTTAAACTAAAAATAAAAATATTTTCTTTTAAAATCATTTTTAATGAAATATCATCTGTTACATGTTCGTTGAGAAATCATATTCCTTGATTGAAAAATCAATTAATTAGTTTAAAGTTCAAATTTTTTTTTTAAATTCATTTTTTTTGTGTAGAAGATTCATAATTTTACTTGAAAATTCATATAATTGGGTCAACACTTGAACTGTTTTGTAGAAAATATATCCTTTCGGCATAAAAATTCAACAATTTGGTAGAAAAATAAACTATTTGATTGAAAATTAACTTTTTTGTTAACAATTCATATTTTTCTTTGAAAATTCAACTATTTGGTTAAAAGTTAAACTGTTTTTTATGAAAATTCAATTAATTGGCAGACAATTAATTTTTCTGTAATCTTCTTTTTAGTCTTTTTTGGTTGAATTCAACTGGTTGAAGACTTTTATTTTGAAAATTAATTTTGTAAACTGAAAATTCGACGATTCCATTTTCTGTTCAAAAAATATCTTTTTTAGTTGAAAATTCAACTATTTGGATTAAAATGCATCTTTCTTGATTACAAATTCATCTATTTGGTTCAGGATTTAACTGTTTGATTTAACATTGGTTTTTTTTTCGTTAATTCAACTGGTTGAAAATTCTAACATGTGATTGAAAATACATCTTTGTAGATTGAAAATTCCACCATTTCGATAAAGTCATATTTTTTGGTCGAAAATATCACTGTTTTGTTAAAAATTCGTCCTTTTGGATTGAAAATTCACCTTTAATTGAAGAGTAATTGTCTTCTTGGTGACTGATTCATCTTTTTGGTTGAAAATCCATTTCATTAGTTGAAAATTGAACGATTTTGTTGAAGATTAGTTTTTATTTGCTTAGAAATTAATGTTTTGAACTAAGAATTTAAATTTTCTATTTTTGGTTGAAAATTTATCATTTTTAGTTGAAAATTCAATGTATTTTGTTGAAAATTCTACTTTTTTGGCTGAAAATTCAACTATTTTGATAAAAAATTGACTTTTTTGGATGCAATATATTCTTTATCTTATTTTTTTCCACTTTTTGTCTTTATTCCATTTTTACTTGAAAACTGATTCTTTGCAAATTTAAAATTAAACTATTTGGTAGAAAATGGATGTATCTTGTTGAAAACTCGTCTTTTTGGGTAGAAAATTAATCTTGTTTGATTTTTTTATCATTTTTTTCCATTTCATTTCATTTGTTCTTTTTTGTTTTTCATCGTTTTGGTTAAGGAATCAATTGTTTTATCGAAAATTAGTATTTTTTTGGTTGATTACATTTTTTGTTGAAAATGTATCTTTTTCACTTGAAAGATCAACTATTTTGTTGAAAATTCATTTTTAATTATTGAAAATTAACTTTATTGTTAAAAATTCATCTTCAACTATTCTGGAAAAAATTAACTTTTTTGAATTCAATTTTTTTCTTTATTGACTGAAAAATGTTTCCTGGTTGAAAATTCTACACTTTTGTTGACATTTGTGTTTTTGATTAAAAAATTCATCTCTTATCGTAGAAATTTCTTCTTCTTTGGTTATAAATACAACTGTTTGTTTGAAAATTTATTTATTTGTGTTAAAAGTTTCTTCTTAACTGAAAATTTAACTTTTCCATTTTTTGTTAAAAATTCATCTTTTTTAGTTAAAAGTTCCGTTATTTGGTTGAAAATTCGTCCTATTTGGTAGAAGTTTAATCTTCTTGTTTGAAAATTTAACTATTTGGTTGAAAATTGATGTATTTTTGTACAAATTAATTTCTTTGGTTGGAAATTTACTTGTTTGATTGAAAATTGGTCTTTGTTGTAGAAGTTTAATCTTTGTGGTTGAAAATTCAATTATTTTTTTGAAAATTTATGTATTTTGTTTGAAATGCGTCTTCTCTGTTAGAGAAGTAATCTCAGTAGTTGAAACTTCGTTTTTTTTTTGCTGAGAATGTTTTTTTTCATTTCCAAAATTTTAGTTACAAATTCATTTCTTTTGTTTGTAAATTCAAATATTTTGTTGAAAATTCGTTTTTTTTTTGCTTGAGCATTACAATTTTTTTAAACTAAAAATCTAGTTATTTCATTTTTTCTTGAAAATTTAGCTTTTTAATTAAAAATGTCAAATTTTAAATTCGATTAAAATCAAATTCAAAATCCCATTTAACGTCCAATAATCAAGTTAATTGAAAATAAAACAAGAACTCAACGATAAAATTTGGACAAACACCACAAAATACTCCTGTTGCAATTCCTAAAAACAAAAAAATTTGTTTCTTTGCACAAAAATAAGAAAGAGGAATTTTTCATTTTTCTTTCCTCTTTTTTATTTTTGTGCAAAGAAACAAATTTTTTTGATTTTAGGAATTGCAATAGAAGCATTTTCTGGTGTTTGTCTAAATTTGATCGTTGAATTTTTGTTTTATTTTCAGGAATTATATACATTAAAAATTTCATTTATTTTGTTGAAAACTCGTCTTTTTGCTTTGAAAATTAATTTGTTTTGGTTGATGATTCAACTATTTTTTTTTTGAGAATTAATAATTTTTGGTTAAATTCAACTATTTTAGATTGATGAATAAAATATTTGGTGATATAATATCAAGTATTAAACTTTTCGTTGAGAATTTACATTTTTGATTGGAAATTTAAGTATATTGTCAAGAAAATTCAATTACGCCATGTTTGTTTCAAAATTTATTTTTTTGACGTGAAGACTCGACTATTTTGTTGAAAACTCGTTTTTTTTTCGTTTTTAAATTAATTTTGTTGACTTAAAATAATCTTTTTCAGTTGAAACTGTATGTATTTATTTAAAAATTCTTCTTGGCAGAAAATTAATCTTCTTGGTAGAAAATTAATCTTCTTGGCCGAAAATAATTCTTCTTGGTTGAATATTCATCCTTTTGGTTGGAAAATCAACTATTTTGTTGAAAGTTCATCTATTTTATTGAAATTGGAATACTTTTCAGTTGTAATATACAGGGTGTTTTTTTAAACTTGAGACATCGAAATATCTGAAAAAATACGCATCACATGAAAAAAATATCCATAATAAAAACTTTTTATTTTCGAGGGGGACAAGCGACTTTGAAAACATTTACCCCCCCCCCCCCAGGAGGCAACTTTTTTTTCGAAAACAGTTTCGAATAAAACTTGCGTATTTCATAAAGGAGAATCTGAATCTGTGATGAAAATTTGGGTTCCCATTTGAAATTACAAATTTACCGCCACTCCTGCCTCCTGGGGGGGTGGGGTACATTTTTGCGGAGTCGCTTTTCCCCTCGAAAATAAAAAGTTTTTTTTGCGGATATTTTTTTCATAGGATGCGTATTTTTTTAGATATTTCGATGTCTCAAGTTAAAAAAAACATAGGCCGAGTCTAAACGTCCGGGAAGTCCGTACGTTTATGCATGTTTCTGAAACGGTCGAGTCTAAACGTACGGACCTGGCAAGGGCAAGGGAGAGCTAGAAAAGAAAACGGGGCTTGTGTCTGGACGTATAGAAACTACTAGATATATATATATATATATATCTTACAATTTATAAATCTACACACCCTCATAAGAAAAGATTTTGCCAACCCTCACATCCCCACCCCGCAAATCGCCTTAAGTGGAAAAAAATATTGGTTTTGCATTAACATTATTGATCTCCTAGGTATAAGGTTGTCTTCATACCTGAAAGAAAAATTGATAACGGTCAGGGAAAATTAAAAAATTGTTACGGGAATGTCAGGGAATTTTGAAATTGGGATTTTGTA
The DNA here is from genome assembly GCA_932195095.1 of Andricus curvator. Lineage (NCBI taxonomy): Eukaryota > Metazoa > Arthropoda > Insecta > Hymenoptera > Cynipidae > Andricus > Andricus curvator. Next base: position 142,306 of record CAKNYM010051475.1, read on the forward strand.
GCAACCCGCACTAATTTGGATTTGGAAAGTTAATCTCACTTTGTCTCCCAAACTTTATTATCCCACTTCATCTTGTAATGGTTTTTTCTGTAGACGTCCAGGAGACACTTTTTTCAGTTAAATCGCAAGAGGCCTTCATTCTCTCGCGTTTCCTTCCCTCAGTTCCAGGATCTTCCTGAAACCTAATAGGCAATATCCACCCCGAAAGTCTTGTTCGGAAGTTTCATCAACTCGAAATTACATTTTCCCCACGGTACAACGCGTCGCCTTTACATCCGCTTCCGTTGCGTGCGTGACGAAGATTTCCAATGAAAGCCCCCCCCCCTCCCTCTTCCTTAATTTTCCTTCGACGACACTAAACAAGACTTGACGCTGAAATGTAATTACGACTCAGCTTCCAAGTTGCAAAATATAAAACTTTCATAAATTGGAGATTGTTCACTAACAATGCGCTTTGAGAGGGTGGCCGTAGGTCAGGGGAGACCTGGGAATCAGGAAAAAGTCGGGGAATTTCGTTGTTCAGGGAAAATCAGGAATTTAAAAAAAATTCCAAAGTCAAGGAATTTCGGTAAGAAGCACTTAAGTGTTAATAATAATCTGGGCTGCTACATACACGGAGAGAAATGGATGGTCAAAGTTAGAGGATCAAAATTTAGAGAGCCAGTCCATTCCTCTAGATGGTCTAAAGAGCCTTTCAGAATTTTTTCGACGTAGTCAGAGAGACTCTTATTTTATGGCCAGTCTGAGTGTTGTAAGAAGGTAAGACTCACTTTCAGGGATAATCGACGTATCCTTTCCGCATGGTCAATACGATCATCTTGTTTTCACTCATTTCGAACATCCACGGAAGAGCAAATGACCCATCGCGGAGGGCCAACCTGATTAGTTACCGTTGGCGTGTTTATTTAAAATGAATAAATGTGTAAGTCTAATGTTCACAACAAATAATAAATTTAAAGTGCATAAGAATATTAGGAATTATTGTAAATTCATATTTAAGGTGAAAAATATATTCCTTTCTTTAAAAATTAAAATCTATCATTTATTTTTAAGGAAAAAATCTAATAAATAATTTAAATTTTACTTTACATGTCCTTCTTGTGAGCAAAGTATTATTTTTAATAAGTTTACTCTTATTACTTGCTGTTTAAAATTGCTTTTCACATTTAATCATTTCAAATAAGCGCGCCAACCTCAACCAATCCGGTTTTCGACGCGATGGATGCAGTGTGAAAGGATACGAGAGTTGGGAGCACCATGGTTCAGAGCAATTTCGGAGTGAGTGAATGTTATTGAGCCGTTCGGCGTCACATTTGCTGTTTATTGAACTTAAACATATTTTTAACAAGTTTAAACTGCTTTTTGATATTTCGAATATGCGTGGAGAGTGAAGTGCATAAGAGAGAATATGATTGAAAGTGAATTAAGTTTATTCTTTTGAATTTTCAAAGTCAAATTTGATGCTTCCAAGGGATTTAGGATAAAGGCGTAACTAGACGTTCATCTTTCAATTTGTTGTCACCGTGTGGTTTCAAACTGAAAAAGTGCAAAAAATTTCAGCATGCAGAAAGTAACTATATTGGTTTCTGAATTCACTTCAATGTTTGAAATCTTACAATTCAGTGTGACACCGTGCCGTGTCCTTAGCCTTTCGAGCTCCAAAAAATATATTGTGAATGTGCACTGTTTTTGCATATCAAATTATGTCTCATACACCTCACTCTCCACAAAGAATAAAAAATGCTTTCAGAATTCATGTATTTCATATAAATTTGCAGGTTTTATAGGTTCCACTTAATTTTATAATTTCCAGTCTTTTATAAGAGAGAGACTGGAATAAGTAGGAAAAGGACAATAAATATAGATAATGTAGGATAATCAAATCGACCTCTTAAGATGGCCAGGTCGACTGTACGAGGAGATCAAGTCGACTATCTGATATGGTCAAATCGACCTTCTATGATGAGCGGTTCGACCCTTTATAATTATCAGTTCCGCCATCTCTCATGATCGGTTCGACTTTCTATGCCGCTTGAGTAGACCGTCCTAGATGGCCAAATCGCCACTGTGAGATGATCGATTTGAACCTCTTGTTTTAACCTTCTAGAGATAATCGCTTTCGCCATCTTCAAGGGCTGTCCTATAGTTGACCCTGCAATATAGTCTGTCTGCACATCTGCATGGCTAAAATGACCTTCCATTTTTCTCCGTGTAGTGACTTTAGCAACTTTTCTTTCAACGAATTAACACATGGGTTAACCACTATTCAATTTAGGTCTATATTCAGGTCAAATGAATCATGAATCATCATTTCATTTGAATTCAGGTCTATGGCTATTTCTGAACCTTCTTGAATTCCCTTGAATTGTTTTAGGGTATTTTATAACATTCCTAAAATTGTGAACAGATTTACACAATTTGAAGGGATTCCAAAAGATTTATAGGATTTTATACTATTTTTAAAAATTCCAAAGAATTTTCAAGATCTTTAAAAAGTTTCAAGGGACTTTAAAACGTTCGAAGAAATTTGCAATAGATTTCAGTATTTTAAATGGAATTTCAGAGTATTTGTAATATTTTAGGGTATTTCAAAAGGATCCTAAAATTTTTAATACTTTTTAATAAAATGAAGGGATTTTGAAGGATTTTTAAAGATTTTTGAGTATTTTCAAAAATTTTAAGAAATTTTCCAGATCTTTGAAAAGTTTGAAGTTATATCAAAATATTTTAGAGGATTTGAAATATTTTTTAGTATTTATAAAAATTCCAAGGAATTTTCAAGATCTTTAAAAAGTTTCAATGGATTTCATAAGATTTCAAAGGATTGAAAAACTGCGAGGAATTGTTAATTGATTGTAGCAATTTGAAGGTATTTAAAACGATTTCAGGGTATTTTAAAAGATTTCAAAGGGTTTTATAAGATTTCCGAGGATTTTAACAATTTTAAGGGATTTTAAAAGCTCCTAAGGTCAGTTATTTCGTCAGATTTTAAAAATTTACATATATTTCAAGGAATTTTCAAAGATTTAGAAGAATGTTAAAAATTTTATGACATTTTAAAAGATTTCAAAGAATTTTTTTCAACTGATTTCAGTAATTTGATGGGATTGTAAAGAATTAAAAGAATTTTATGGGTTTTTTCCACATTCCAAGAAGTTTTCAAGAGCTTTGAAAAACTCTGAGGGATTTCAAAAGATTTTAGAGGATTTTAAATATTTTAGGAAGATTTTAAAACATTCCAAGGAATTTTTAGTTGGTTTCAGTAATTTAATGGGATTTTAAAGGATTTGAAATATTTTGAGGCATCATAAGAGATTTCATGTCATTTTCACTAGCTTTAGAAAGTTTCAAGAGATTTCAAAAGATTTTAAAGATTCAAAAGATATCATGGTATTTTAAAAGATTTCAAGGGATTTTGTCAGATTTCCGAGAATTTTAATCATTTTAAGGGATTTTAAATGCTCCTGAGGTGAGGATTTTCATAGAATTTCAAATATTTTTAAATATTCAAGGTATTTGAAAACATTTTGAGGACTTTCAAAGGTTTTATGATATTTTAAAAGATGCCATAGAATTTTCAATTCATTTTAATAATTTGAAGGAAACTTAAAGAATTTTAAAGTTTTTTTTTTTTAATTCAAAGAAATTTGCAAGAGCATCAAAAAATATCAAGGGATTCCAAAAGATTTTGCAGTATTTGAAATATCTGTTGAAAATTTTTTAAAGTTTTAAACGTTCCAAGTAATTTTAAAGATCTTTAAAAATCTTCAAAGGATTTCAAAAGATTTTAAAAGATTAGAAACATTTCAGAGTATTTTAAAAAATTCGAAATATTTCAGAGTATTTTAAAAAATTCCAAGGAATTTTTAATATATTTCAATAATTGAATGGAGTTTCAAAGAATTTGAAATATACAACGGTATTTTCAAAGATTCCTACAAATTTTACCAGATTTTAATAATATGAAGGGATTTCAAAGCATTTGAAAGATTTAAGAGCATTTTTAAAAATTCAAAGGAATTTTTAAGAGCTTTGAAAAATTTTAAGTTATATTGAAATATTTCCGAAGATTTGAAATATTTGATGGTATTCATAAAAATTCCGAAGAATTTTCAAGAGTTTTAAAACGTTTCTAGGCGCTTCAAGAAGTTGAAAGATTTTATAATATTTCAAAAGATTCCAAGGAATCTTCAATTGATTTCAATAATCTGGAGGGATTTCACAGAATTGTATAGATTTTACGGTTTTATTCAGAATTCCTAGAAACTTTCAAAAATTTAAAGGGATTTCAACAGATTTAGCAAGATTTAAAATATCTTAAGGTTAAAAATTCAAAATAATTTTCAAGATCTTTGAAAAATTCCAAGGGATTTCAGCTTTTTAATATTGTATGGTCTTTATAGAAATTTTAAGAGATTTTCAAACTATTAAAACAGTTTCAAGGGATTTCAAAGGATTTGGAATATTTTAGGGTATTTCAACAAAATTCCAAGAAATTTTCAATTGATTTCAGTTATTTAATGGATTTCCTACTCGGTGGGTTTCCTATCACCACTACGTAGCGCGTCCTCAGGTTGCGGATAGAGGAACGGCCCGTAAGGCTGAACAGCCCCCAAGGTTAACTGCGAATACAAGAATAAGCAGTCGCGGACAGCCGATAGGAGCCAGTCGTAGGTGTGGTGAATCTAGCACTGGTAAAAAATAGGTACACGACAACCATGGCTTGGGGGGACCCACCCATTCGCGTTCATACACAATGGGTGGGTTCTGGCAAGCCAAGGTGCAGCGTGTACCCACCTAGAAACTATACCCGAACCAAAACTAAAAATCTTGTAAGGGAAAAATCCTGCTGCCCATTGGACACTGCAGCGATGACACTGCCCGCAAGGGATGTGTGGAATGATTCGCCTGCATAGGGCCAAAGGGGTATTGATGCCAGTAGGCGCGCTGCCTTGCAGGGGGACGTTAGGGTACGAGGATGAAACTGTAATGTGTCTGACGACAAGTTGACATGGTCCTTGTCAGAGTCGGAAAGCTCCCATACTTAGACCTAGGGAGGTATGGGGGTTATCACTCCTGGGACAGTGGACTCACCTACGATCGGAATAGGATCCTAACGTGCGGATTATCTTGAAACTACCATGGCTAACTTGCAAAAACAAAAAACTACAGTTAAAGATCTAAGGGTGGGAACTCTAAACGCGCGTAGTCTAAAAACTGGCCGATTTAGCGAACTCATTAAGATAGCAATTGATTACAAAACTGACGTAATAGCACTTCAAGAAACCTGCTGGTCGGGCGATTTCGCGTCAATTTCTAGGGATGACTATACTTTGCACTGGGGAGGAGCTAAGGGGCAAAGACTGGGGACTGGTTTTCTTATTAATAAACGAATTTCGCAAGCACTTATCGACATGCAATTCATTAACGACCGGTTATCATACATTGTACTAAAGGGTAATTTCAGCAAACACGTATTAATCAATGTGCACTGCCCCACCGAGGACAAAGACGAAGACACTAAAGATCTTTTTTATGAAACAATCGAGCAGGTTTTTGACAAGTTCTCAACGTTTGACGCAAAAATAGTATTGGGGGATTTCAACGCGAAAATTGGAAAAGAACCAATGTATAGGCCTACAATAGGATCAGAAAGTTTGCATGACGTCAGTAATGATAATGGAACCAGAGTAATAAACTTTGCAGCTTCAAAGAACCTCGTTGTCAAAAGCACATATTTCAAGCATAAAAATATACATAAGGCCACCTGGACATCACCAGATGGTAAGACTCACAATCAGATTGATCACGTTCTAATAGACAGAAGACGTCATACAAACATTCTCGATATAAGATCGTATAGGGGAGCGGATTTAAATTCAGACCATTTTCTCGTGATAGTAAAACTAAGATCTAGGCTAGCGTTAAGTAAGAAAACAAGCCGCACAGAGCCAACAGTTCGTTTCAATATAGATAAGTTCAAAACAGCAACAGAAACATTAAATTATCAAGTTGAGATTTCTAATAGTTTCGACGCTCTCCAAGAACAGAGAGACGATAACAATAATCACGAGGAGGACCCGGAAACCCTGTGGAGCAATACGAAAAAGGCGATAAAGGCAGCCGCGAAACTTACGATAGGTTTTAAGAAAGTAGCCAAAAGCAAACCATGGTTTGACGAAGAGTGCAAACTCTGGTTTGAGAAACGTCGGAAGGCCAGACTAAGTAGTTTACAAAATAAGTGCGATCAAACACATAAGAAATATCTCGAGATTAGCAAAAGTACAAATAGGCTCTATAGATCCAAGAAAAGGGAGTGGGAAAAGAATAAAATACTAGCAATAGAAGCGCATAATAAACAAAATAACCCGCGTGAGATGTACAGGGGAATCAATTCTATAAGGAAAGGCTTTCAAAGTAGAACGGAAGTAATGAGGGACGAAAATGGCAATCTAGTAGCCGATGCGACAGAGAGACTGAATTTATGGAAAGATTATTTCGATAAACTATTAAATGTACGCGAAGCCCCCGTTGAAGGTAATCTCGGCGAAATCCACACTGCTGATCTATTAATTAACGATCCTACTGATATAGAAATAGAAATGGCCATAAAGAAGTTGAAAAATAACAAAGCCGCGGGCATCGATGACCTACCGTCAGAACTGATAAAAAATGGAGGCCCTTGCCTCACAAGGCAAATTTGTAAATTGATACGCGCAGTTTGGAAAACAGAACGCATGCCGGAAGAATGGAATACCTCTATCATTATTCCCATCTTTAAAAAAGGCGATAAAACTAACTGTAACAACTATCGGGGAATTTCACTTGTGCCCTCGTGCTACAAGATCCTGTCTAATGTTATCCTAAGTAGACTAACTCCTTTTGCCGAGGAAATCATTGGGGATTACCAGTGTGGATTCCGCCGAAACCGATCTACAAGCGATCAAATGTTTACAATTAGACAACTGTTAGAAAAGAAATGGGAATTTAAAGAAGCAGTACATCACCTATTTATCGATTTTAAAAAAGCTTACGACTCTATCATACGCGCGCGAATGTACTGGATCCTAGAGTTCTTGGGTGTGCCAAGAAAATTGGTTAGACTTATCGAAATCTGCTTAAGCGGCAGTAAGGGTAGAATACGCGTAAACGGTAGTTTATCTGAAGAGTTTTCGATCCGCGATGGCCTGAAACAGGGCGATGCACTTTCGTGCGTCCTTTTTAACTTAGTTTTAGAATACGTGGTTAGGCAAGTGCAGGCGAATCCGACCGGTGCTACCCTCAATGGGGTAATACAAATTCTTGGATATGCGGATGATCTCGACGTACTAGGGGATGATAAAGAAACGGTAGCTAAAAATGCAGAAATCTTGATCGCAAAAGCCAAAGAGATTGGCTTGGAAGTTAGCGAATCGAAGACAAAATATATGACCGTCGTCAGGTCCGGACAAAGTAATCAAGACGGGGATCTAATGGCCGGAAATATGAAATTCGAAAGGGTTAACGAGTTTAAATACCTCGGGTCTATTATAACTAGCGAAAATAAGATTAAAACGGAAATCAATGCGCGGCTACACGCTGGCAATGGGTGCTATTATGCAGCAAACACGCTACTAAAATCGCGATCGCTATCTAGGAACATCAAAGTAAGAATTTACAAAACGATAATAATGCCGGTCGTCATGTACGGGTGTGAAACGTGGGCGCTGACGAAAGGAGAAGAGAATAGGTTTAGAGTTTTCGAGAATAAAGTACTTAGAAAAATCTATGGTCCAAAAAGGGACGAAGAGACCGGCGAGTGGAGAAAACTGCATAATGATGAGCTGCACGCTCTCTACGTGTCAGCAAATATTAATAGAGTAATGAAAGCGCGTAAATTAAGATGGGCGGGGCATGTAGCAAGAATGGGCAATGAAAGAACAGTAGCGCAAGTTTTAAGAGGGAGACCGACTGGTAAGAGACCCCTAGGCAGACCGAGAAACAGATGGGAGAAAAATGTAAGGGATGCTCTAAAAGAACTAGGACATGATTACTTAAACTGGATGGAGAATGCACAAGACAGAGATATGTGGCGGTCTCGGGTAGATGAGGCAATGAACTTTCGAGTTCGAACTGCTAATCTATAATAATAATAATATTTAATGGATTTCAAAGGATTTTACATATTTTTAAGCATTTAAAAAGATTTCACGGAATGTTTGATTGATTTCAATAATTTTAAGGGATCTTAAAGGAATCTGAAAATTTCAAAAAGATTGACGAGTTTTCCAGGAATTTCAGAGGATCTTAACAGATTGCAGGTGTTCTTAAAGGACTTTAACGAAGATGTATTATAGATTTCTAAAATAGTTACCCGCTCTTCGGTAAAATATTTGAAAAGTTGCCTAAAACCATTTTGCTACTATTGACACTATTCTAAAATTCTTAAATGAGCCCGAGCCCCAAAATTTAGAGACTCTTTTTTGAATTTTGGAAAACTGGAACAAAATCGGGAATTTCGTCTAAAAATCCAACTATGATCCACCTTGAATCCATTCTGGAAATTGTATAGAAAAGTATTGAAAAGTGTTTCTTTTTGTGGATAAACTTGCGTCTCTAAATTATACTTTCTGAAAGTAAGAAACGCTTTAAATGCCAGTAGCACTTTTTATACATATTTTGCCAGGGTAGATTGAAATTCACACCAGCAAGGTAATGATAAGATTTATGTCGCACGAAGAAAGAACAGTGAGAAAAGTGAAATACGATTACAAAATGAGATTAAAAGGGATAGAGCATAAGAGTCGTTTGAAACTCGAGGAGAATATTGACGCGAATTGACTGGTATTTGAGAAAGACGAAGGGTAGTTTCAATGTGCCTGAAATGAGAACAGCGGGTTTTTATCCGAGAGAATGCGTTCGCGTCAATGCCATTAAAAACTTTGTAACAAGATTCCATTGAGTTTCGTGCAGCTAGCAGGGAACGAAAGTGATGTCATATACTTAGGAAACGAAGAAGTTGAGATAAAAAAGTTGTATGGTACAGGAAAAAGTAAAGTCGTTCTTATAAAAGAAAATGATCCTTTAAATCCATTTGTAATATTCCAAGTTATATTGGCTTCAAAAAACGGCTTTTTTATTATCAGTACCAGCAGTACATCCCTGGATTTGTATTTTCTAATATTAAGAGTGGAACATATTTTTAAAACGAGTTAACTACTTGATTAAATTATTATATACATGTTCACAAGAAACTTGTTTTCATTGTTTGATTGCCGTATCGCGACAGTTACCAAGATACACGTACTTATTAACTTCTTCTATCCTCTCATTGTTTAAGGCAATGTTGCATACTTTTTCTCACCCTTTCCTTCAAAGGCCATAATTTTTGTTACAAATTATTCAGTTTGCTTAACATTCTTTGCAAGTCTTCGATTGACTCTGCCATAACAACATTATCATCTGCGACCGCTAACCCACGTACCCCTACTGTTCCGAGATCCACACCTTCTTCGTCGAAGAGGGCCATTGTTAGACACTTGTCCATGAATATAATAAATAGCCATGAGGACATGACGCATACTTGCCTAACACCTTACCAGTTGTCATTTACCCTCACACTCGCTTTTCTAACTGCATATATTGCTTTTAGGAGCCATCCATTGACTCCGTAATCTTTCAGGACTTCCCAAAGCTTACTTCTATCCACCTTATCAAACGCTTTTTCCAGGTCAAGAAATGCACATAAAATTTGTCTGATAAGATGTTCCTCGCAGAAATCGACATTGGGCCTCCCAGATCTTGTCTTCTGTTATTTTCGTTACCCAATATAAGTATTTTTAAAAATATTTTGCCTATGGTACTCATTAAGCAGATACCTCTATAATTACTGCAGTTGCTTTTATCTCCCTTTCCTTTGTATATTGGGTCGATAATCACTTTTTTCCAGTCATCTGGAACTTCCCCCACCTCGATACATATCAACTGAAAGAGCCTGTGAGTTATATATTTGCCACCGTATTTAAGCATTTGCGCGTTAATACTATCTACTCCAGCAGCCTTACCAATCTTGAAGTTCTTAATTATATCCCTTATCTCAGAGGCACAAATTCTTTCAACAGGGTTTCCCGAAGTATCGTCTTCTATGTCGCAGTTGTGCTGTCCATAGCTTCACCTTCCAATAATTCCTTGTAATGGTCCCCAGAACCGTCTTTTACTCCGTGCATATTCCATACCATTTCACCCTTTCTATTTCGAATTCCGACTAACTCTGTACTACTACTTCCTTCTTGTTGCCCTTGCGCAATTGCAAAAAAAAAAGGTTTTCTTCGAAAGCGTCTTCCATTTTCTTCTTTTCTTTCGCTTTGATTTTACCCTTGCTTTCTTTAACTAGTATTTTTACTTTTCTTTTCTTGTCCCTATAATCATGTTCTAGTCTAATGCTCTCGTCATCGCCAAGACCTGCAGTATTCAACTTTCTTAGATACGCTCGTTTCTTTTCGTTAACGGCTACGTGGATTTCATCATTCCACCAAGCATCCCCAGTCATACTTCCTACAACCGCAGTACCACACACTTCAGTTGAACACCTAAAAATGATTTTCTGGAACATTGAATATGCGCCCTCTATATCTTTATTGCGTATTAGCTTCTCCCAAGTTGTCATATCTGGGTGTTTGTTTATCTTATTCTGAAATTCTATTCGCACTTCCTGTTTCTGTAAATTCTCTATCTTAATTCGCGTTTGCTTCGTCTTTTTGGTTCTCTTTCTTCTCCATCCTTGACCCAAGTTAATTCTTTCAAAATAAGGTGTAATGATCCGTTCTGCATTCAGAACCTCTCATAATCACTGTATCTCTCTAAATATTGCTCTCTTAGTCTCTCATCCGCAGCAACAAAGTCAATAATACTGTGGCTATCGCCTCTGCACCACTTGTACAAGTGGATTATTTTATGCCTAAACCAAGTATTTGTAACAAACAAGCCCTTTTCTAAACAAAAGCTAACCAATCTGTCCCCATTACCACTTATTTTCGGATTTTCGAAATTAACCTTCTCTATACAATAGGGGAAAAGTATATTATAGAGATCAGTTAAAAATTTTAAAACCTGAATTCAAGAAAAAATAAAAAATTTCTTTAATGAGATCTTTAATGGCTTCTTCATGTCTAAGATTGGATAAAATAGCAATATGTAGATAAATAGAAACAAGAAAGAATAATTTATGTTATATGAAATAATTTCTTTATATTTGTAACAAATATACAGTCGAGTTGTACAATGTTGGTCATTACTGGTTTAAACGAAGCATGCACTCGGGTAATATTTTATTTATGTTGTCAGAGCAAGTCATTTATTGATATGACGGTTTCCAATATTGTACAATATGCATAATTTCTGTAAGTTGAAATGTATCAAACAGTAATTATTATGATTGATTTGCCGAATATTTGTAAGTAAATTATTCAACCGTATGTTTGTTCTGACTATAAGCAAATATGAAAAATAATTTTATATAATTCATTCTTTCTTTCTCGTATTTATGTATTGAAGCGTTATTGTTCTCGCAACGAGATCGTATGCTTTCTTCATCTGTACAAGAGATAAAATATATTGAGTCACGGGTACATTCAGTGTAGTGATACTGGATTTGAAACCCAATCTCTAATGAGATATTAGAAATCACTAATTGTCATCATTATGACCCGTAACACAATGGGTGATTCTGCTCAGCAGAATCTCCTTTTCCCTACTTGAATCTACTGGAAGAATTACACACAAATCTCCTAACGAGATACAATTGCTCATTAATAAAGCTTGTTTAATTGAGATGGGTGATTGCCCATAAAAGAAACTCAAGAAACAAAAATATAAATTTTATTCTCCTTTTGGAATACTGGATTTGATCATTTTTACCTATAACCAAATTTTACAGTATTCGAGAATTGAATTGCAAAGAAAAACCTTTTATCTCAATGAGCCATCCTCATTGAGAGAAAAGACAGGAAACGTCAAGCAAATTCTACTGATAAAGGGCTAATTAACCTTTAAGTATGTACGTGATTTTATTCTTACACTAAAATGAACCTGAGGTCTCACAGACCCCTGTATATATTTATATCTAATAAACAAGTAAAGAAGTTTTTTTTATCTAACTTATACAAGTACATGAAGAGACACTGGAATGAGTAAAAAATTAACAATTTTCATCAACTTTTATTATTAATAATCTTCCACATCAGTGGGGGATGGGACCCACATATCAGAAGCATGTTGCGCTCTGGGAGAGCGCACTTTCGTACGTGCATAGTAATTTGTCATTTTTTGCACAAATGCGGGATAATCTTGATGTAACACTTTTCTGGGATGGTCACGTTCCATACTCTGGGGTACCCGTATCAAGCTCAAGTTTGTTTTTGTTTGACATCTTGCGTTTTAGATACCATGAAACAAATTAAAACAGAAATATAAAATTGTGACGCTACCGTGGATGTGCGGTCTCACATACCACCTATAAGGTTTTAATTGATATTACTCACCAATTTCAGGCAGTGCCGCACGTTTTTCACCCTCCTCAGCGAAAGCACAACTAAAATTAAAGCTACTAATAACGGTAGCCTCGTAGATAGCCAGGGTGGGAGGGTCCCACATATCAGAACCATGGTGCGTCCGTGAGACCGCACATCCATACTTAAAGGTTAAAAGCCTTCTTTAAAGGAACATATTGGTTTGATTATTAAATTGCTTCAATTATGCTCTTATATCTCTCTGTTCTTAAGAAATCATACTTTCACCAGCACTAAATAATTTTTTTTCAATCGGACACAAAATACGAGTTTTCTCCTATATATCAGCTAAAATTATTATTCATAAGATATTTTTCTACAACTAATATGAATATTCTTAAAAATTTGTGAACTACGAAAATCTGAATTGGAAACAGAGGAGCTTCAGGGTAGACAGAATGAATGAATAAACAGTAAATTATTATAGATAATAATTTTATTTAAGGGCTTTTTTAAATTTTGTTTTCGAAAGAAAAGGTCGAGAAATCTTAGCATTATATTCAATGTAGCTGGTTCAGATTTGTCATTTCTCATGTTTTTCAAAGTACATTTGGACGAAGTTAGAGTTGCTTCACAACTTGGTAAAGTTTCCTCAAGATGACGTAACTCAAGCCCACACTTAAGCGTCGCCATCCTGAGGAGCTTTGCAAAGCAAACTTCCTCTGAATCCTGCCAAAGATCATTTCGAATTTGAAGTTCGAAGCGCGATTCAGTGGCACCGCTGCAATTGCACTTTCCAACTATAGTGGATGATGAAAGGTCTCTTTGGTTCTTCATTTATGGCTCTTTCTACCAATTTCTCTTTTTAAATGTTTTAAATTTATTTCATTTTATTTTGATTTAATTTAGGAGTTATTAATTTTTTTCAATTTAGCAGACTAAATATTCTTTCTTTTTTCCCCTCTGTTCCTCTTTTTATAGAAATCCTTTTTCCCCTATTTTCAAGAAACTTACCCTTTTTCTCGGGTATTCGCTTAAATGCGAACTGACTAAATAGAACCCAATAGCAGCATCTAATTATTTTGGGTTAAAAGTAATTACTTTTTGGATGAAAATTCCACTTTTATATTTCTGATTTAGAATTCATTTCGTTTGGTTAAAAATTCAACTATTTTGGTAGAAAATTAACTTTTTTTTTGAAAATTGATACTTGAGTGTCGAATATTTAACTGGAATCTTTTTTGATTGAAAGTTCAATTATTTCGTTCTAAAATTCGTCTCTTTAATTTAAAAATTAATTTCTTTTGGTAACTTTTTTTCGATTTTTTTTCTTGTTAAAAATAATTTTGTTTGAATTGAAGATTAATTATTCCAGTTGGAGATTCATTGTTTTATTTATCTCTGTATTGTTATCTCTCTGGTTCAAAATTTAACTTCTTTGCTAATAATTCACATTTTTTTGGTTGAAGATTCATCTCGTTGGTTAAAAGTCTAAAAATCTTTTGAAATCGAAAATTCAACTACTTGGATGAAATATAAATTACTTTTTTTTAATTTATGTTTTTAGTTGAAGATTCAAATTAAACTTTTTTGTTGAAAATTATTTTTTTGTAGAAAATTAATCTTTTTGGTTAAAACTGTATCTTTTTTGGTTATAAATGAAACTGTTTAGCTGAAAATTAATCTATTTTAGTTGAATCAAATCATTCATAGAAAATTCATCTCTTTTGCTATAAAATTAATCTTCTTTGTAGAAAATTAATTTGTTTTTGTTTAAATATAATCTATTACTTGTTTGTTTGAAGATTCAACTAATTAGTTGGAAGTTGAAAAACTTTGTTAAAAATTATTATTTTTTTGTTAAAAGTTTTTTTCTAAGGATTTAAAATGTGATCATTCAATTTTTCGTTGAAAGCTTATCTCTTTTAGTTAAAAGTTATACTATTGAAATTAATAAAAAAAGTATGTAAACATTTTTTTAAAATTAAAATGATTTCTTTCAACTATTACTATTCAACTATCTTGTTGAAAACGATTTGATTAAAAATTGAACTATTTTGTTGAATGTATAATTATCTTGTTGAAAATTCAACTATTTTGTTAAATTCATCTTTTTTGGTCAAAAATGAAACTGTTTTGTTGAACATTTAACTTTTCGGATAGAAAATTCGTCCTTTTTGATTGAAAATTGATATATTTTTTTGTGCAGAAATGTCATCTTTCTTCAGGTTGAAAATTCAACTGTCTTCTGAAAAATTCTACTTTTTGGCTTAAAAAGTCAATTATTTTGGCAGAAAATGTAACTATTTTGTTCAAAGTTAACTTTTTTGTGAAAAATTCGACCACTTGGTTGAAAATGTATCCTTAGAGGTTAAAAATTGAACTATTTGATTAAACTATAGTGATTGAAAGTTTAAGTAATTGAATGTGAATGCAACTATTTGGTTGAAAGTTATTATTTTTTTGTTGAGTTCAACTTTGCAATTTGAAAATTTAACTCTCTTCTAAAAAATACGTTTTGGTTTCAAAATTCAAATGTTTGGTTGAAAATGCAACTGTTTTGGTTGAAGTTTAATCTTTTTTCTTTGGAAATTCGACGATTTGGTTGGAAAATAATTGGAAAATAGACTGAAAATTCATCTTTTTTGGTAGAAAATTCATCTTGGTTGAAAATTAATCTTTCTTGGAAGAAAATGAACTTTTTTATTGAAAATCTAACTTTCCATGTTGAAAATTCCACTATCTTCTGAAAAAAGTCTTTTCTTAATGCTTGAAAATTCAACTCTTTAACAGAATGTTGAGCGATTTGGTTGAAAATTCATCTTTGTAGGGTGAAGATTCAACTGTTTGGTTAAAGATTCTCCTATTTTATTGAAAATTGAATTATTTTGTTGAAAATTCAACTATTCGGTTAAAAATTTATTTTTTGTTCGAAAATTCAACTGCTTTGTTGAACATTCGTCTTTCTGGACAAAAAATTCACCTTTTTTGGTTAAAAATTTATTTTTTTTAGGTTTGAATGTCAATTGCTTCTTGAAATCTTGGGAATCTAAAGCGTTTCTTATTGAATTCAATATGGTACCAACATCATTTTTATTTAAAAGAATGTATTCCCCTCAAATGCTCTGATTAACCCTTTAACGGCCACTGTTGCAGCTGAGCAACTTTCAATATTTTTGATTTTCCTAATTTTCAGATAACAAGCTCAGAATTCTGCAAAATAAATACATGCATTAGATCGAAGTGGACTATTCCGCATCTGCTGAGGTGGTTATTAGTTACCGTATACTCAGTAGAAACTGAGAAAATGATAAAATTCAAAACAAAAATTTTCGCAGAAATCAATCAGAAAATGACCATACATTATTCCTGAATTTTTTCAGAATTTTTATTCAACGGGATCAAGGCTTGGCCGTTAAAGGGTTAAATGAAGAAAACAGTTAACCAACAGTTTCGACTCCGCATAAAAATTATTTTTCCTATATTGCATCAGAATCTTGGTTAAATATCTCTGAACGATATATTTGTTAACACATCTCACAGCCTCTGAATTCTTTATCACACCTGGAACTCCGCCGGAAGAGGAAGCGAGATTAATTCTGAAAAGAAAGAGTGACGAAGTAGGGGTTGAGGCAACAGAGGGGTATTACTAATTCGAGACTCTCGTAAATCTCGTCTTCGAACCTGAGTGGAGAGCATCTAGACAGTATTTATGGGGTCCTATAAATAATAAAAGGGTATAGAGGGTGACATCCTGCTTTTTACAGGCGAGAAAAAGTCTCCGTGGGAGGGAAAGATTGTGGGGGAGGTTGTAGGAGGGAATCAGAAGTTGGATCGGTGAATTTTTCTCATCGCCGATTGCTTTCTCCAACACTCCCTGTCGGGGTGCGATAAATCTCTGAGGTTGGTAATTTAGATGAAAAAAATGACCGTGAACGAGACGCTGTGCCTAGCATTTTTGAACCATCATCCCCTTCCAGTAGGTGCGTAAGAGGGGTTCTAGTCAAAGATTCCTACCTTACCGACATAGAGAAGATTCTATAGCTGTAGTGGTTTGTGTCCGTGTTAAATTCCTAGAAAAGTGGTTGATGTCCATGCTATGTTCCTAGAATATTTCGGATGACGTCATCCTGAATTCCTACCTTACTGGCACCGAGAAGATTCTATAGCAGTAGCGGTTCGTGTCTGTGGCAAGTTTTTGGAACATTCTAGATAACCTCACGAAATAAAATTGCGCAATTGTGAGCAATGAATTTGTATAAACTGCTTCAAGGTTATTTTTTATCTCAATTAAGCATTTCCCTTGAATATTTTCAAGCTTATATTTTTTATTTGTTCTCAGATTTTTACTGCTTCATATAGTTATGAGAAAAAACAAGGATGATTTATTGATTCCTTATAGATAACACATTTGATTACAAGAAAATCCTTTCTTTATTTATTTAATGCTCAAAAGATGCAGGTGTACTCCTCATGGATAATATATTTAATCACAAAATTCCTGTCTTTTTTATTGCGCAATTTTATTCTGTGACGTCATCTAGAATGTTCTAGAAACTTGCCACGGACACGAACCACTACTAATATAGAATCTTCTCGGTCATCCAAAATATTATAAAAACTTAGCACGGACATGAACCACTGTTCTACAAACTTAGCACGGACACGAGCCACTAACAGCTATAGAATCTTTTTGTTGATTCGGAGATATGAAAACTGAAAAGTTACCCTAAAAATCAGTTATAAAATCATTATTGATTTCGTTGGGGTTAGCATACAAAGATTTGAAGAATTAAGTATTGTTTTGGGTTTTGACCCTTAAACTGCACTGTGGGTGCCAAACACCCAGAACAACGTTGAGCTTATTTTTTTCTAAAAGTATACAGTTTCAAGAGTATATCATTAAATTTTTAGGTCAAAATATTGAAAATTACGCAATATATACATTTTTTTATGAAAAAACTAATTTTTTCGATTTTTTTTTAAATTCAGTTTTTAACAAATTATATCGTTATAAAACCAACGAGATTTAAAAAAAAGGTATAATTCTACATCCCATTAAAATTTCGTTAGAAAATATTGAAATCCGGCTTAGTTATACAAGTTTAAACATCTGGGTGTCAAACACCCACGGTGTAGCTTACGTAATTATTTTGAGGTATGCAATGTTAAGTGTGGGTGTCAAACACCCACGGTGTAGCTTACGTAATTATTTTGAGGTGTGCAGTTTAAGGGTTAAATAGAAAATGTTCAAGCATAATGATAACAGGGATTACAGTACAATTTTTCCCCTTTTCTCCCCTTCTATTTGAAAAATCCCCTAAAATTCCTGAAATTGAGAATTTTGACTCAATTTTCCCCTTTTCTCCCTTTCTTTACCAGGTTGGGATTCATTTTTTACGAATAATAAACAGACATTCAAGACATTGGAAAACAAGAAGCTTTGAAAGAGATTTCTTTAGAATTTTTGGTGATACATACTAATTTCAAATATTTTTTAAACGATTTATTTGCTAATTTTATATATATGAAAAGCTTTGTCGACAGCAACAAAAAACAATTGAATTCATCCAAAAAATGCGACTTTTCAACATAATTGTGGACTCTTTAACCAATTTGTTGAATTTTCTACGGTAAATTTAAATTTTCAAGTCAAAATGATGAATTCTCAACAAAAATTATCAACAAAAAATACAATGTTTGATATTTCAGCCAAAAACGATTTTAAATTTAATTAAAAAACAGTTAAATTCATAAAAAAGACGAATTTTTAACAAAATAGTTGATTTGTCAAGAATAATGATTTTGTCAGCCGATAAATAAAAAAAGTGTAACAAAAAAGTTAATTTTTAACCAAATAGTTGAATTTTCAACCAAATTGTTAAATTTTCATATCAAGTAGTCGAATTAAAAATATTTTAATTTTGAACCTGAAGATGTGAATCCTAAAAAGAAGTTAATTATCAACAAAACAATTGCTGAATTTTTAATAATAAAATTTTTAACCAAAAAAAGATGAATTCTCAACAAAAAATATAATAGTTGATATTTCAAACAAGAAAGATGAATTTTTAATAAAATAGGTACATTTTTAACCGAAAAGATGAATTTTCAACTAAAATGATAAGTCTTCAACGACGAAAATAAATTTTTAACAAATAGTTAACATTGTAACCAAGTAGTTAACTTTTCAACCAAACAAGATGAATTCTTAACAGAAAAAGTGATAGTTTATTGTTAAACCAAGACGTATTTTTCAGTCAAGTAAGAAAAAAAAATTCTCCCAAATTGTTGAATTTTCAAGCCAAAAGAACTATTTTTCTATAAAACAGTTGTATTTCAAACAAGAAATTCTCCAATTTTATAAAAAAGTTAATTTTCAACCAAATAGTTGATATTTTCTGCCAAAATGGTTGAATTTTCAACCGAGAAGACGAATTTTCAACTTAAATGTTGAATTTTCAACCAAAAACTGAATATTTATTCAAGTAATTGAATTTTAAAGAAAAAAAGATGATGAAAAAAAGATGATGAAAAACAGTTAACTTCATCCAAAAAAGACGAAGTTTCAACAAAATAGTTCAATTTCAATTAAATAGTTGAATAATTTTATACTGCATTCTTCAATTCTTAAGCCAGGAAGTCGAATTTTCTGCAAAAAATTTCAGTTTTCAATCCAAAAGTATGAATTTTTAATAAAAGAGTTAATTTTTAACCAAATAATAAATTTTTTAATAAAAAAAGATGAAATCTTAACAAAAAATGGAATAGTTGATATTTCAACAGAAAAGAAAAACAAAACAAAAATTCAACAAAATAGGTACATTTTCAACCAAAGAGGTGAATTTTCAATTTAATTGATGAATCTTTGACTAGAAAAATGAATTTTTAACAAAGTTGTTACAGTTTTAACTCAGCAGTTGAATTTTCAACCAAACGGCATGAATTCTTAATGAAAAATGTAATAGTTGATATTTTAACAAACAAACAAAAAGAATATTCCAGCCAAATTGTTGACTTTCCCATCCTTGAAGACGAATCTTATACAAAACAGTTGAATTTATAAATCGAAATTATAAATTTTTATCAAAAAGTTAATTTTCAACCGAATTGTTGAATTTTATACAAAAATAGTTGTATTTTCAACCAAAATATGCTAGAGGGAACTTTTGTTCAATACTCAGGAGATACCCATATGATATAACAAATTTTTAACCCTCTGATGGCGCACATTTTCTGGCGTCCCGTTCTTGGCACCCTGTGTGTGTAGCCACCCATAACTTACTTCAGAGATAAAAACTGTTTGAAATAAATATTTTCAACTTTGCAGGGGTGAAATGAAATATTTATATATATTTTTTTTCTTTTTTCATTAGGCAAAAGACAGTAAAATTTTAAACAAAATAAATTTTCAAAAATGATCGAAAATGGCAAAAATCGTGTTTTCTATGGGTATTTCCTTAAAATTGGGTGAAACTACAAAAATCATAGTGATCCATGGAATGTACATTTTTGTAATTTACTCGTAAGAAAAGAATTGCATAAAAACACAGCTTATACCATGATAAAGCTTACTTTATTGCGATTAAAGCAACTCCAACTTGTTTATGTACAAAAATTGGTTTGGAAAATATCCTTCGCGAAAAGATGAAAACCGTGGTTTTTTCGCGTCACTCTGACCTTGCTTGACTTTCAATGACGACATCTTTAAACTGAAGAATATAAAAAATTTGAGAAGAATAATACGGATGCATTCATATTTTGACTATACATACGTGAAAACAAAATTGCAATATATTAATAAAAATTAACGTAAAATGCATTTGAACATGACTGCTATCTCTCGTAATATACGCAGTAGAGAGTTATATTTTGTCTTAAATTGCTTGGAAAATTGCATTAAATACAATCGAATAAAAATTAGGAATAGCAATCCTAAAACCTATTAATTAATAAAAAATAATCCTGGAAGACCGACGAATGGTAGTGTGGGTGTGAGGAGACTATGGCTATGGGATACCATAGCTAAAGGGTCACCTCAGGGGGTCTGCTCATTTATCAAGTTCTGAAAAGAGGAAAAAGATACTTTGATTTCCAATGGCAACTTTTCGTGCAGTAGCTACCTTTTTTCAATGAACAGACCCGTCAGTTATGGTATCCCGCTGTGTCCTCGCACCCACACTACCATTCGACGGTCTTCTAGGATTATTTGTTATTAATTAATAGGTTTCAAGATCGTCATTCCTAATTATCATTCGATTGCATTTGTTGAAATTTCCCAAGCAGTTTAAGCCAAAATATAACTCTCTACTACGTATATTACCAGAGATAGCATACTGTCCGTCCAAAAAGTTTAGGCACCGCGATTTTTGTACAGATTTTCGTGAAAATCTCAGCAGAATAAAATTCTAAAAATATTAGACAACATGCATGTTGTAGGTGAAGGTTTTGCCAATACTGATACAGAGTTTCAAAATTTTCATGTGATTAGCGATTATTTCCGGGCGAGTGAAAGGTGAAAAAGCATAATAATCATGTGATCATTTCAGAATACTCAACTTTGAATGGCTGCAACTCACTGGAAAAAATTATGAAAAATCTGCAAAAAATATATGGGTTTTGTTGATCCTTCCTGTGCCCAGTGGTGATATTTAGAGTCAGAAATAATTATTTGTTAATAAGATATTGACAAAAAAGTGGGGAAGTGTCATCTCCGGAACTAAGGAACGTACAGAGATGATGCTTGAAGCAATTTACACATTTTTGGCTTCTGACAATGTTGTGCGTATTACCAATGAGCAAAAAGTTGCACTTGAATGTTTAAAAAATTATTTTCTTCTTGGAAAAATACAAAAGGCGATAATCGAGGCTACTGTACTCTCAGCATGGGACCTTGCTGGCGCTATTGCTACACGTGCAACACAACCTTCTCTCACACACACACAGTTACACAGTCCCTAAGCCCTGATGCAAAAAAAAGGGATACGGTTGCCTCGATTATTATAAAGCCTTTTGTATTTTTCCAAGAAGAAAATAATTTTTTAAACATTCAAGTGCAACTTTTTGCTCATTGGTAATACGCACAACATTGTCAGAAGCCAAAAATGTGTAATTTGCTTCAAGAATCATCTCTGTACGTTCCTTAGTTCCGGAGATGACACCTCCCCACTCTTTTGTCAATAACTTATTAACAAATAATTATTTCTTACTCTAAATATCACCACTGGGCACATAAAGGATCAACAAAACCCATATTTTTTTTCAGATTTTTCATAATTTTTTTTCAGTGAGTTGCAGCCATTCAAAGTTGAGCATTCTGAAATGATCATATGATTATCATGCTTTTTCACCTTTCACTCGCCCGGAAATAATCGCTAATCACATGCAAATTTTGAAACTCTGTATCAATATTGGCAAAACCTTCACCTGCAACATGCATGTTGTCCCATATTTTTAGAATTTTTTCTGCTGAGATTTTCACGAAAATCTGTACAAAAATCGCGGTGCCTAAACTTTTTGGACGGACAGTAGTCATGTTTAAATTCATTTTAGATATATATACCATTAAGCCATTTCCCTTTCGGGGTAGGCGTGACACTACCCGATTCGGGTAGTTTTTCTAGGTTGATAACTTGTAGTAAATAACTACAAGTGTGGGCTCACCACACCCACGATGTGCCAACAGCACTCAGTTTTCTCGAATGGTCACTCATCCAAGTGCTAACCGCGTCCAACGCTGCTTAACTTCAGTGATCTGACGAGAACTGGTTTTTTTAGCGTGGTATGGCTGATAATTGTTAATAATATATTGCAATTTTGTTTTCACGTACGTATAGACAAAATATGAAAGTATCTATATGGTTTTTGTCAAATTTTTACACTGTTCATTTCAAAGATGTCGTCATCGCTATTCAAGGAAGGACAGAGTGACGCGAAAAAACCACGGTTTTTACCTTTTTGCGTAGGGTATTTTCCAACCCAATTATTATACATAAACAAATGGGGACTTGTCTTAAGCGCAATAAAGTGAGCTTTATCATGGTATAAGCTGCGTTTTTATGCGATTTTTTTCTTACGAGTAAATTACAAAAATATGCAGCTGTTTTGGTTGGGCCTTCGTATCGTGAACGGATCTTATGCCTGCCAGGTAGGCCCTATTTTTTCCCTGATTTACCGACCCCTACCCTCACTCCCTCCATCATATCTTTTTTGCAATTTTCACTTTTATACTACCTCTGGGTGGCTGCACAGCCAGGGCGCGATCAGAGGGTTAATAATAAATGAAATCCCCTTCAAAATCCCGTTTTTTACCTAAAATTGAACTACTGAACCGTTGCGTTGTAATCCCTATGATAAATATTTGTGAAATTTGTATGAATTGTGAATTCAAACCATATAAAAATTTAAATTAGGTCATATCTGCAATAGGGTATTTTTATGTTTATAATTTTTTTATTTGGTTGAAGTGGCAGCAGAGGTGGCGAAGAGAACCTGCAAAGATCGTAAAAGTCATGTGGGCAAATTCATTCGCATGTGGAGACTATAGTCCACATAAAGTGCAGCTGCATTCACATTTCTGCAATAAATACTATTGTTATTTCATATATCCAGGCTGCTCATGGAAGAGCTATAAACGACTGTTTTTGCATTAATTTTTTATTGAAGAAAAAAACAGGCAACTGAAGAGACTGTAAAATTTTCGTATTTGACGTTCTGTCCTATTAACACTTTTATGGTTATGGCCATTCTAAATATGAGTGAATTAAATTGTTAAATTTGAAAGTATAAATCCATGAAATTAATTATTGCTTAACTAATTGTGAGTCAAATTCAACTAGGTCAATTGAGAGTTATCAACGATCTGGAATTTTGAAAAGTTTATTCGATTACACTCTAACCCAATACAATTTGATTCATCAAAAATAAAATGACAAAATACAGGTGTGAGCAGTTTCTGATTAATCCAAAAATAAATTCAAACCTCGGACTCACGCCACTATATTCACAATTTTTTGAAAAAAATGCAACTTTTTTTAAAAACTGACACTAATGCTACTATTTTTTTCCTCTGTTTTTGAGCATATTTTAAAATTTCTTCGTTAACTAGTTTACAATATCATATCCGCTATTTCAAAAATCGAAATTATAATGATTTAAAAATTTTGGAGGTTAAAAACTTTTTAAAAACGTTTTAACGGGTTTCTGAAAATTTCACGAGATTTTTTTAAACTTACAATTTAACTATTCCGTTATTGGTTGGAACTTAATCCCTTTTAGTTGAAAATTGAACAATTTGGTTGAAAATTTCTGTAATTTGTTCTAAATTCGTCATTTGGTTAAAAATTCATTTTATTAGTTGAAGATCCTTCTGCTTGGTTGAAAATTTAACTATTTTGTTGAAGATGCATTTTTTTGGGGGTGAAAATCAATTTTTTTTAATCACAAATTTAACTGATCCTTTGTTTGTGGAAAATTAATAGTTTTTAGTTCGAAGTTCAACTATTTGGTTGAAACTTACATTTTTGTTGAAAATTGATTAAAAAGTCAATTGTTTTGTTAATAATTCTCCTTTTTGGATTCCAAATTTTATTAATTTTGTAGAAAATTCAATTGTTTTCCATAGCGAAGTAGTTTTTTTTTCTATAGCCTTATTGGTTTAAAAATTCCAAAATTTGGTTGAAACTTTTTTTTCTTTCTTGAGTGAAAAATCTTTTATGGTAGAAAATTAAACTATTTTATTGGAAATTCGTCATTGTTTTTTGAAAATTCATCTCTTTTGGTGAAATTGTCATCTTTTTGGTTGAAAATGCAACTGTTTGGTAAAAAATAATAAATTTTAGTTAAGGATTCAACTATTTTCTTAAAAATTCTTCTTTTTTGGTTGAATTCAACTGTGTTCATTTTAGATGAAACTTCAGCTATATTATTCAAAATTAAACTATTTTGTTAAGAGTTCCACTATTTTTTGTAAACAAAAATATTTTTTTTTTAATGCAAATGTTTTGTTAAACATGTGTCTTTTTGGTAGAAGTTTGAACTTTCTTGTTAAAAAATTCGACTATTTTATTGAAAATTCATCTTTTTACGTTGAAAATTCAACTATGAGGTTAAAAATTCAACTATTCGTTTTAAAATTCCTCTTTGCAGGTTCGTATTGTTTATTTTATTGATTGTTTATTGGATTGAAAATTTAAGTATTTGTTTAAAAATTTGTCTGACATGCTCAAAAGTTAAAATAATTGTTTGAAAGTGCAGTGGTTTGGTCACAAATTAATTTGTTTCTTGAAAATTCAACTATTTGGTTGGAAATTGATCTTTGTAGATCGAAAATGCAACTATTTTTTTAAAATTTCACCTCTTGTTCGAAAATGCAACTGCTTTGTTGAAAATTCTTTCTTTTTTAGTAGAAAAGTTTTAGGTTAAAAGTTCGACTGTCTTCTAAAAAATTCGGTTTTTTGGCTTGAAGATTCGACTATTTTAAATAAAAATTAAATAATTTGGTTACAAATTTTTGTAATTTGTTATAAATTCGTTTTTTTTTGTAGAAAATCATTCTTTTTGATTGAAATCCAACCACTTGGATGAAATTTGAACTACTTAGTTGGAAGTTGAACTACTTTCTTAAAAATTCTATTCATTCTTTGAAAATCCATCTCGCTGGTTGAAAATTTAAGTATTTTGTTGAAAACAACTTTTTTCTGGTTGGATATCAATTTTTTTAACTGCAAATTTAACTATTCCATTTTTGGTTGAAAATTGATAGTTTTCAGTTGAAAATTCAACTTTTTTGTTGAAAATGACCTTTTTTGTGGAAAATTTATATTTTTGTGTCGAACATTCAACTGTTTTCTAGTGCCAAATAGTTTTTTTCTAGAGCCTTTTCGGTTCGAAAAGACAATTTGGTTGAAATTTTTTTTCTTCATTCACTGAAAAATCTTCTTTGGTGGAAAATTCAACTCTTTGGTTGAAAATTCGTCATTGTTGTTTTAAAATTCATCTCTTTTGGTAGAAGAGATATCTTTTTTGGTTAAAAATGCAACAGTCCGATAAAAAAATAATCTGTTCAAGTTGAGGATTGAACTATTTTGTTAAAATATCTTCTTTTCTGGTTGGATTGAGCTCCACGTGAGTACCTGTCTAACCCTACGAGTGATGCATGATATTTTATTCGAAATCAGCATATTACGAGACTGTAGGGCCATCACGTTTGTTGAAAATTTAATTATTTTGTTGAAAATTAACTTATCTTTTTAATTCAACTGTCTTCTAAAAGATTCGCCTCTTCGGCTTTTGAAGATTCGACTATTCGGTTAGAAATTCGTCTCTTTTTCTTCAGAGTTCAACTATCTGATTATAATTGCAACTCTTTGGTCTAAATTTGATTTTTTTGTTTGTTGAAAATCATCATTCTTGGTTGAAAATTCATTTTGAAATTTGAAGCGTTTCACATTGAATTCAATATGGTACCTGATACTTTGAATTTATTGATAAAAATTTAGTCCCCTATTTTCGTCAAAAATTACCTTATTTACTTATTAGATGTGAATATTTTGCGTTTTATTTTAGGCTTTTATCTAACTGAAACAAAGACAAAATTTAGATTTAAAAGGTAGAAGAGTGTTATTATTGGTGACGAAGATAGGGATAGGTAGAAAAAGTGTTCCAAATAGCGTGACGTAGTTTTTGAACAGCATTTTCTGCCACATTTTAGGGATTCATAGGATTTCGAAAGAAATTATAAGATTTCAAGGGATTTTAAAGAATGTCAACGGACTTGAAAGCTTTTTGGATATCTAAAAAATTTGAAAGGATATCTAGAAAATGTAATGGGATATGTATATTGTATGCAAGATTATAAAAATATTCAACCCCTCGAAATAATATTTAAAAAATTGCAAGACACTATTTCACAACTATTTTTCAAAATTTATGCTACTATTGACACTATTTTGAATTTCTCGAATGAGTCTGAGCCTTGTAAGTCCAACATTTGTACACATCGTAGAGGGCGTAACCAAACTCAATTAATGCAGCAGTAACACACTGTCGGAAGGTTGGCGGAAGGTTTTCGTGAGTCGAGGAGAGTTCAGAGGTCGCATGTGCCCCTCGAGAAAACAATCCTGTATACACTCCGCCATGTAGAGCTAGCGAGGTGTAAATACATGTGTCTGCACACTTTGAAAATATGTATATATGCACGTGTAAATAACTATATATATATATGCACAAAGGCGTACGATCTGAGCGAAATGGAGGGAAGTACGGTTATAGCGCAGGCTAAAACTCGAGGAAACCGTGCAACAGCTTCGTGGCTCTCGAGCACGTTTGTTAATTAAGGCTAATTAATTAAGGAGCCTTGGTGTGTCCGGTAGCCGCGACTAGTTCCTTCCTTCCTTTTATGACGCATAAGGCCCCGTAGGGTTCAAACGACACGATTCCTTACTTCTCAAATTTCAACTCTAATTGATATAAAGCTTCATCTTCTTAGATGGAATCCATTTATGTTTTTTATATCTTATACGAGAGGTTGAAATTTAACTGCATTCAATGTACATTTATTATTGCAATCAGAGAGATTTAAATCTTAGTTTGAATTATCCACCTTGCTCATTAGGGTTTCCTAGCCACGGGTAGAAACCCTTATAGATTCGGTCGGGTATCCGGCTGTCCGTCGTACTTTTTTCCAAGGTGGTAAGGTGAGGAGAAATAATGGGTGGGAAAGTACGGGAAGTGAAAGGAATTTAGGAGAGAGGAAGTAGTGAAAGTGAGGGCAAATAAGGGGTGAGGGAGCAGGGGAAGTGAAAAGAAATTATGGGAGGCGAAGTGAAGAGAAATGAGGACAGGGAAAGTAGGGGAAATGAGGCGAAATAAGGGGTGGGAAAGTACGGGATCTGAGGAAAAATAAGGGGAGGGAAAGTGATAAGATATGACGGGAGGGGAAGTGAGAGGAAAAAAAGTAGAGGAAGTGAGGAAAATAAGGGGTGGGGGAGTACGGGCAATGATGGGAGAGGAATTAGAAGAAGTGAGGGGAAATAAGAGGAGTGGAAGTAGGGAAGGTGATGAGAAATAAGGGGGTGAGGAAGTAGGTGAATGAGGGCCAAATAAGGGGGAGAAAGTATATGATCTAAGGAAAAATAAGGATAGGTTAAGTGATAAGATATGAGGGGGGAATGAGGGATAAGGAAGTAAGAGAAGTGTAGGGGAAATGATGACAGATAAAGTAGTGGAAGTGAGGGGTGGGGACATGTGGGGAGGAGAAATGAGGGTATATGGAGTAGGGGACTTCAGGGAAATAAGGGGAGTGGAAGTAGGGGAAGTAATGAGAAATGAGGGGAAATAAGAGGAGGGTAAGTCAGAAAAACGAGGGAAGGGGAAGTAGCTGTAACGAAGAAAGTGTAATTGGTGAAAATGAGAAAAGAAGAAGTAGAGGAAATAAGGAATGAGGGAAATAAGAGGAAGTGGGGAAAATGAGGGTGCGAGAATCTAACGGGAGTGAGGAGATATGAGAGAAGGGGATTTTGGAAAGTGTTAATAAATGTGCGGAAATGAGGAATGGGAGAATGAGGAGAACGGAAGTGGAGTAAGTGACAGGAAATGAGGGGAGTGGAAATGAAGGAAGAGAAAGTAGTAAATAGAACCCCATAAGAAAATCCAACTATTTTTGCTTGAAAGTTAATTCTTTTTAATTAGAAAGTCCACTACGATATTTTTTTATTAAAACTCATCTCTTGTGGTCAAAAATTCAACTCTTTTGTT
Organism: Andricus curvator; assembly: GCA_932195095.1. Classification (NCBI taxonomy): domain Eukaryota; kingdom Metazoa; phylum Arthropoda; class Insecta; order Hymenoptera; family Cynipidae; genus Andricus; species Andricus curvator. The sequence goes on from CAKNYM010051475.1 coordinate 170,547, forward strand.
GAATATTCGTCTTTTTGAATAGAAAATGTGATGCTTTTGGATTTAAAATTCATTTTTTATCAGAAAAGTCGTATTTTTTTGGGTGAAAGTGAATTATTTTTCATCAAAAAGTCTACTATTATATTTTTGGTTTAGAAGTGATCTCTTTTGATACTATTTTGTTTTTAGTTCAAAATTCATCTCTTGTTGTTGAAAATTCTAGTACTAGGTTAAAAATTGATTAATTTTGTTGAAAATTCAACTATTCTGTCAAAAATTATTTTTTTCTTGTCGAAAATTCGACTGTTTCGTTGAACATTCGTCTTTTTGGTTCAAAATTCATCCTCTTGAATTAAAAATTCATTTTTGGTAAAAAATTAATCTTTTATGGTTGAAAGTTAATTGTTTTTAATTGAAAAGTCTAGTATCATACTTTTGGCCCACAATTCATTTATTTTCATTAAAAATTCCATCATTTGCTTAAAAATTAAACTATTTCGTTAAAAATTCATCTTTTTTGGTCCAAAATTCAACTGGTTTGTTGAACATTCGTCGTTTTCGCAAGAAAATTCGTCCCTTCGGATTAAAAATTCATCTTTTGCTAGAAAAGTCATCTTGTTTGATTGAAAATTCGTCTTTCATGGTTAAAAGTTAATTATTTTTAATTGAAAATTCTACTATTGTATTTTTGATCCAGAATTCATTTCATTTGGTTAAAAATTCTACTATTTAGTTAAAAATTCTATTTGTTCGAAAGTTCAACTGTTTTGTTGAACATTAGTCTTTTTAAATAGAAGATTTATCTATTTGATTTGCAAATTCATCTTTTTTGGTTAAAAGTTATTTATTTTTATTTGAAAAGTCTAATATTGTTGTTTGAGTTCAGAATTCATCTCTTTTGGTTACAAACTCTACAATGTAGTGCAAAATTTAATTATTTTGTTGAAAATTCAATATTTTGTTAAATAATCTTTTTTTTTATCAAAACTTCAACTGTTTTGTTTTATTAACATTTACAACATGGTGGTTTCGAATAAAATGTTTTTATTTTAAGAGTAAAATCTTTTTTGTTGAAAATTTAATTATTTTGTCGAAAATTCAACTATTTTGGTAAAAAGTTTTATTTTTTTTATTTATTAAATTAGTTAAATGAAGTCTTTTTGAAAAGAAAATCTTTCCTTTTGGATGGAACATTTACCTTTTGGTATAAGAGTCATTTTTTTTAAATTCATCTCTCATGGTTGAAAGTTATTTATTTTTAATTCAAAAGTCTACTATTATATTTTTTATCCAGGATTCAGCTGTTTTGTTGAACACTCTTTTTTTTGGATTGAAAATTCATCTTTTTGGATTGCAATTTTATATTTTGGTAGAAAAGGCATCTTTCTGGATAAGAATGTCATCTTTTTGTTCTGAAATTTCATATTTTTTGAAAATTCAACTTTTTTGGTTGAAAATTCATCTCTTTTGCTTGGAAGTTCGTCTATTTCATTGTAAGTGTAGTTTTTTGGTTTCAATTGAAGTATTTTGGTTGAAAATTCAACCATACAGTAAACTAGAAAACTCTACTCTTTTGTTGACAATTCATCGTTTTATGTTGAAAATTCTTCTTTTTTTTTTATTGAAAATTCGACTACTTTGTTGAAAATGCAATATATTTTAACTTGAAATCTTAGAAATATGATACTAAATGTTTGCAGGACGAGTTGTGAAATCATGGCCGAAGGTCACGGTTTTTCAGGTCATACTTGCGAACGTTGAGCTCGACGTGAGTACCTGTCTAACCCTGCGAGTGATGTACGATATTTTATTCGAAATCAGCATGTCATGAGACTGTAGGGCCGTCTGAAAAGTGAGTCGTGATGTTTATAATATCTTTGGTTGCGATAACATACGACTCACGTGGCAGTCATCTGCTTGGTTGTGATTGGTAATCTCGTATGGCGCGAAATTTGAAAATGGTTCGGTCCGATCTAGTGTATTATGTATATATGAGAACAGTGCGGTTAGAGAATACATTGTGCGTTATTCAGTGGCCACTTGTAGAACTAGTAATCTGTAAGTGTGGCAGCGTTTGGAACTAATAATCTTCCAGCCTCTGACACCATTCGGTAAAAGGCTATTTAACGCTCACTTTTCAGGGGGCGTTATAGGCTTAAAAGGCGACCGGAAAAAATGTAATTTTTGACCGACAAATTGCCTGGAATTTTCTGTTTTGTCTGACTGGCCATCCTGAAATTAATGTTCTAAACTTTCAACTCGATATCTCATTTCGTTAATGTAGGTATTTGCACCTGATAAATACTCTTTAAGATATGTATTATTTTACCAAATTTGCAAGTTCTTCAAGCATATAGTAGAATTTCGATTCATCTATAACTTGCACAGAGAATAGGGCACTTCACTTTGTTTATTGTTTACCTTGCTCTTACCATGTTATTGTTTTCATTGCGCTAACCTGTGCCTCTATCCAATGTTCGGTACATTATCCATACATTAGATATTCAAAACTGAACCCGACTGCATAATCTAGGTTGTGCACACAAACAGGTATAAAGTCATCAAAACAAAAAAGAGACGTTAAATATTCACGAGGTGCTCATAAATTTAAATGCTCATATATTTCCACCATTTTGAAATTTTCTGACTTTCCCGGACTTTTCCCTGAGCAAATTTTCCTTGAACCGTTCTAAATTTTTTTTAGGTATGAAAACAACCTTCGAACTTGGAGATCAACAATGTCCATTAAAGGAAAACTTTTTCTTCTCAATTTATTTTAAAACAGTTGAAACATTTAATTTTCATAAAAAAAATTGAATTTTTTAACAAAATAGTTACATTTTCAACCAAGGTGATATAAAACAGTTTTTTAAATTTATTTTAAAACAGTTAAAACATGTAATTGTCATCAAAGAAAAAATTGAATTTTTAACAAAATAATTGAATTTTCAACCAAGGTGGTATTAAGAGTTTTTTTTTAAATTTATTTGAAAACATATCATTTTTATCAAAGAAAAAATAAAATTAAAAAAAAAGGTTTAATTTTCAGCCGACGTGATAAATTTTTAGCTAAAATGATGAATCTTAACATGGAATAGTTAAATTATCACTTTAAAAAAATTAGTTTTCCACCAAAAATAGAATAGTTAAATTATTAGTTAGGAAACCAAATTTTAAAGAAAAAAACAAATATTCAACCAATGAAATGAATTTTGAAGAAAAAATAGAGCAGTTGAATTTTTAATAAGAAAACGAATTTTCAAGTAAATAACATTTTTTATAACAAGATAGTTCAATTTTCAATCAAGCAGATGAGTTTTCAACCAAGAAGAATAAATTTCTATCGAAAAAGATCAATTTTCCATAAAAAATGGAATCTTTCAGTTGAAGAAATAAATTTTTTTCCAAAATGATGAACTTTGATAAACAAAAATGAATCCTTAAGAAAAAATGGAATAGTTGATATTTCCACCAAAAAATATTATAATTTTTAATAAACAACAGTTGAATTCAACCAAATGAAACGGATTTTCAAGAAAATAGTTAAACTCATTAAATCTAATTTAACAAAAGAATATGAATCTTCAACAAAATAAATGAATTTGCAACTAAAAAAGATAAGTTTTCAAGCAAAGATGAAATAATTACATTTTCAGTTAAAAAAATTAATTTTTAACTATCTACAAAAACGAGATTTTATCCAAATAGTTAAAATTTCAACCAAAGAAATGAATTTTTAACTAAAATGATGAATATTCAACCACAACAAAATAAAGAAATTTTTAACCAAATAGTGAAATTTTCAACCCAAAAGATGAATTTTCTACCAAAAAATACCATTTTTCAACAAAATACATGAATTTTCAAGTAAAAAATTAAATTTTCAACCAATAATAGAACAGTCCAATTTTTAGTAATAGAAATAAATTTTAAACAAAAAATAAGAATTTTCAACAAAATAGTTTAATTTTTAACCAAAGAAATACATTTTTAACCAAAAGGATGACGTTTCAACTAATGAGGTTACTTTTCTACCAGAAAATACGAATTTTCGACAAAATAGTTCAATTTTCACATAAAACAGATAAATTTTCAGCTTAAAATATAATAGTAAAATTTTTAATAAAAAAAAACAACGAAGAAGATAAATTTTCTACTAAATATGGAATAATTGAATTTCCAGTAAAAAACTTAATTTTTAACGAAATAAAATAAATTTTCAATAAAGAAGATACATTTTCAACCAAACATCGAATAGTTCAATATTTAGTTAAAAAAATAATTTTCAACCACAAAAATAATAATTTTCAACAAAATAGTTCAATTTTGAACGAACGAAAAAGTTTTTTCAAATAAAATGATGAATCATCAACCAAAAAAATGAATTTTTATCGAAAAAGATTAATTTTTCACAAATGAGTTTTTAAATAAAATGGTGAACCTTCAGGCAAAAACAAAAAAGAATTTTCAATCAAATAGTTGAATTTTCAACCCAAAACATTAATTTTCTACTAAAAAATACAATTTTTAACAAAATACATCAATTTTCAACTATAAAAGATAAATTTTCAACCAAAAATAGAATATTCAAATTTTCAGTTAAAAAAACGGTTTTGAACAAAAAAATAGAATTTTCAACAAAATAGTTAAATTCTTTATCCAAAGAAATAAATTTTTAAAGAAGAAGATGATGTTTCAACTAATAAGATTATTTTTTCACTAAAGAAGAAGTATTTTCAAAAAAAGATTTGAATTTTCACCTGGAACAGCTACATTTTCAACTTAAACAGAATAGTTTAATTTTCTATAAAAAAATTAATTTCCAGCTAAACAAAATAAGTTTGTAACGAAATATGTAGTTAAGATTTCAACCAAACAGATGCATTTTCCACGAAGAAGATAAATTTCAACCGAACATGGAATAGTTCAATTTTCAGGAAAAAAATTAGTTTTCAACCAAAAAATTTAATTTTTAACAAAGTAGTTCCACTTTCAAGTAAGTAGTAGAATTTTCAACCAAAAGCGATCAAATTTAGATAAAAAATTCAATATTTGATATTTCAACTAAAAAATATTTTAATTTTAAATAAAAAAGAGTTGAATTCTACAAAAGAGATGAATTTTTAACAAAATAATATTAACTTCAACTTCATTTTATCGAAAATTCCTCGACTCTGTCAAGTTCTCCCTGTCATTCCCTGACTTTCCCTGACCAGTTTTAAATTCTCGAATTTCTCTGACTTTTCCTGACCTGTAGCAACCCTTTACTAGCATGTTTTTCTCAAAATTCACACTTCGATCTGACATTACTTTTCTTTGTTCAATTCACTTTTTTCGTTTTTTTTTTTATGTCAGATTCGACGAAAAACATATTTGCGCACCTTTGATCGTAAAAGAGAATGTATGTCGATCGCACCACCCAATTGTGTGGAACCTCTGGTCCTCGAAAACGAGTAACACATAAAACTAAAATGGGATTTGGGAAAGGGCTTTCATGTCATGAAGTTACTCGACGTAACGGTCGTGTATTTTTTCGATCGAAGAAAATTCGCGAAGAGGTGCTGACATCTAGTTTGAAATTGACATTTTTATAGTATTTGACCTTTCACGATTTTAGTCCTGCTTTTTTTTAAATTTTACTTATGGGTGAAAATAAAAAAATTGAGGTTATGGTGTCTCCGGAATTTTATACGCTTCTGTCTGGTGGAATAATTTTTGTTTATTAAGCACATTTTCTCCAGTAATATCCGATGCGCCAATTATTTTTACTTTACTCCGTAGCGAAGTTAATTCGATTAGTTATGAGTAAATGTCATCAGGAGTTATAACCACTTATTACATGTTCCCATTCAGAAATCTTGGAGATAACGGCAAATAAAGGTAAATTTAAACTTCATCAAATAATTACACTCTAAACTTCCCAAAAATTTAAACCGCCTTTTCTCGTATTTCGTTTTTTTAACCATAGCTACGGTAACTAGCAAACGGATCCTTGAAATTGCTTTATATGCACCTAGATTGCGTAGTGTCTCTATTGCATTAACTTGAAATTCTTAGTGAAAGTGTCATTTTGCCAACTTTATGTCGAAAAGGGAAAAAATAGAAAAACAGGGGAAAAATTTAAACAATGAAGGCTAAAAACAAAGTAGAGAAAAGAACTCTCCATTAACTCCATTGTCTCCGCACAATACTCTTTCTACCAGAAGCCCTGATTTTCCACTCGATGCATTCTGTTATTATTTGTTTTTTGTTTAAACTTTTTCTCAGGTTTCATCCTGATTCTTCCGCCATTAGCCACGGACTAAGTCAAGTGCCGGATGATTTAACGATTAGACCTGGATGTTCGATGATCTTTTGAAAATACCTTGCCAATATTTGATACACACTCGTCAGGTACTTGTAACAGAAATTGTGCACCTTATCCGGACCTGAGGCTTTCCAGTTACTTGCCCTTTTCAAAACCGCTGAAACGTCTGTGTCTGTGATGCTTGTAGGCTCCATTACAGGATTATTGCTTGCTCTTTCTTTCTCTAGTTGAAACCACGCCGTACCTAAGTTGTCTCTGTTCTTCCCCAAGTACCCAATCAGTAGTCAACCATGTTGATTATTTTGCTTTACCCTCAGTTCACGATAAAAACTTCTTTCATCTACCTGAAATGTTGGATTTTGCATTAAGTCTCTGCTGTTGGATGTCTGTAATCGTATCCAATATTGCTGGTGTCAATGTCTGAATGTTCCGAGTGTGAATGATTTTAGTCACATGGTGTGTCCGCTTTCTGGTTCTATTTTCTCTCTTATATTAAGTCAATCGGCCTTACTTTGCTGAAATTCGTATCTAACCTGCTTTTCTATGGTGGATCTTGTTATCTTCCTGGGGCAAAGACTACATTTGTAGGTCCAATTCTACGACCCAACGTTCTAACGGCTGCCACAGTTGCACAATACACAAGAGTTTGCACCTCAAATGCAGTTAGTATTGCGTTCAAATAAATGTATAAAACCTTGTTGTTTAGTTGTTCTTTTAGTGCACAAAGATCCTTCGTAATGTTTATCGCTTTCAAGGTTCTGCAGTTTTTCTGGAAATTCGCCATTTACATCAACGTAGACGTTATTTCTTGATGTGGTTCTATTGGATCCGGTATTTGATCTTCGTTATTTCAGCACCTATGCCTTCAGCTTCAATCAGTTCTTCGTTATTCGCACCTTCCAGAGGGATTAAATCAATAGGATGCTGCTGTTCCACGTCTGTTTTGATTATAGCTTGTTCAACAGCCGAAAAAAGTTTGTTGACGGATATTGAGCGTCTTTGGTCGCCTAGATTATGTCCCTTTATTCTTGTGGTTAGATTCGGGCACTTGAGTAGGGAGATACGATGATGTTCTCTCTTCACACTTTGCCACTTCTCTCTGCCAGAAAATAAAGGCGCATAACGTCTCTGTTCATATGGTATGTCAATTTTAAACGCCTTATTGGTTGTCGAATCTCTGCTTATGCTTCTGGTTGAATGAGGCCATCTGCTTCTCGAGGCTGTGATGGTACTGGATCATCATGAGGTTGCGCAGGAACATCTATAGCATGGTGATGTTGTAATGCTGTGCCGGCCGCCGCTTGATCTTTTGATGCAACTTGCTGTAGCTGATGTTCATTATGGATGATTTTTTCGTGCCAAATCAACCTGTCGTTTAACCTCTATTGCTCGGTCTTCTGAGATCAGTAGATTATTCCTGATGTCCTTCATCTTAGCGATAAGATCACTGCCTACAATTTTCTGTATATGAGGTTACTTTGCAGCAAAGTTCGTCCTAAATTTGTATCCCCTTTCGCTTCTAGTTTTAAACTTCACGCTTCCATAATAGAGACGCAAAAATTCTTTTTTCATTGTGGTATTCCTCGATGCTGTCCCTCAGTATTTGTGTTAAATTGGTTGGCTGGAAATTTCTGATGCTAGCGAAAGCATGCTTAGCAGGCACAGTTGATCATTTTCAAGTAAAAGTGTTTAAAATTGGAAAAATGTTATTTCTGAAAAAATCACTATCCTTTGCACCGTTCACAATTGAAGAATTATGAATATTGTGAACCTTTCAAGTATAATTGTTTGTAAAAACTTGAAAAATTATATTATCGGAAAGATGTTCTCAGTGCAGTAGCTTTCAGAATTGCTTTCTGGTATTGTTTGGTCACGTGCCAATTGTCTCAAATCGATTCTATCCCCGTGTTCATTTAACATTTTTGCACGTCGTGCCGTACACAGGAAGTCATCAGACCACGGTTTTATGATCAAATTTACGTGATTTCCAATACAAAACTAAAGTCAGTTTTATCGCGCTACTTCCGATCGTAAGATGGGATAGCCTGCCTGACAGTAGACGAATAAAAAATCGGGTCGTGGGGTCGTTGCAACGATTCACGTGACTTTCCGCTCGAGAACCATAAACTTGAGACTTTACCTCGTCTTAAGAAATCGAACAGTGCTTTTTTCAAGTTTCTGTATTCTCCAAGTGAATAAGAAAATTTTATCGTTAACAATGTATATTACTGCTTTCGATTGAGGAATAAAAAGCAGCATTTATTTTTCATTGGCTTTTGTTTTTATGGTCGATGTTATTCGTGCAAGTGTACGAATACTAATGAAAATGTTAATCACTATTTGACAATTTTGTCTAACTTTTGTAAGTAGGCTTTTCTAACAACGATAGTAATATTTTTGTAGAAGAGGAATTTACTTTTATATCCAAGATCGTTTCCTCGAATCTCTTTCTTAATCTTTCAAGTCTTTTTGATACTTCCGTATCTCTTTATCGTTGCTGCGTAAACCGTACGATCGTTTCCGTTCCCAGGAACCCGGAAGCTTGCGAACGACCGTTAAGCTTTATTCCCTGTCGGATATGAGCATCAAAGACATTCTCTTCGCTGCTTGTCAAAAGTCATCAATTCTAAATACCCTTACACATGTGAGTTGCCGTTTGAGACTTTTTCCCCTAAATTTTGTGTCTGAAGAGCTGAAAATGGAAAAATTTCGATTCGAGGCGTAGAATCGATTCCAGAAGTTATGTAATATGTACCCCTAGATATAAATACAATATAGTTGCACCCTTTCTTTTCAAGCTTTATCAGAGGCTGCTCATGAAAGAATCCGTTCCTGTAGTGGGCGTCAATTGCATCCGGTTTGGCGGGATCTTATTTTACCACCAAACGGTTTACTATTTTGGTCTAATTTTCCGCATACGAATCCTAAATATTATTTTCTTTTTTTTCCATCGAAGCTATTTTTCAGCAAAACTGTTTCTATCTTGTTTAAAATTGAAAAAAATTCAATTATAATGCGCCTGTCAAAGGCAACCTAGCAGGGTGCGCCATGTTAGCTTTATCTAGTTTATGCTCGGGTTTACGCATCGCGTCTGATGGCAGGAATGTTTTCTGCGTATCCATTTTTCCCTCGAAAATTGTCAAAATTGCAGCTCGGGACGCCCAGACCTCAACCAATTTATCGACAGCGACAAAGTTTTGCTACAATTAAAAATTTTATGACAGGCAGAAACTGTGATCTTTAATATTTTGTTTATAATGCAATGGTAGATTTAAATTAATATGTATTACTAAGGAAATTTCTAACAATCGATTTGCACACAAATGAAGGGTAAGATCTTCAAAATTGAAATTAACCTAGAGAAATAAACAAAACATAAATGATGCAAATCTATAAAATTGCATCACCTCCCCTTCTGTCATATATACCCTTTTAGTCACTTCTTTAAAAAAGAGTCACTATAAATCACTTTTTTTTTAAAGAAAAAGGCAACTGTAGTCAATTTAATCCATCTTGTTCAGATTTTATTTCATTTTTTTTTATATAATGTATGTTTGAAATCTGTAGTAATCTATGGTACATATCATAATGCTATTCATTATCAGATTTTACACTCTTTCCCCTTTTTTTAAAGAATTCCTTTTGTTAAAGTTTGATCTTTTTTGTTTGAAAATTCGACCATTGTGCTGAAAATCCATTTTTGTAGGTTTAAAATTTATCTATTTAGTTATTACTTCAGCTATTTGGTTAAAAATATAATTATTTTGTTGTTAAAAATCAAACTTTTCTGTTAAAATTTTTTTTTTTCTGTCGAAAATTCAACTGCTCCATTTGGTTAAAAATATAATTATTTTGATGAAAATTCGACGATTTTTTCACAAGGTTGTCCTTTTTGGTTGGAAATTACATTTTTTTGTAGAAATTTTATATATTTGAGGTGGAAATTCAACTACTTTGGAAGAAATTTTAACTATTTGGTTAAAAATGAACTCTTGATGAAATTTCATATTTTTTTGTAAAGAATTCAATTTTTTGGTGGAAAATAAATTTTTCTGGATAAAGCATTTAACCATTTTGGTTAAAAATCGTCTTTTTTGGATCAAAATTGAACTATTTTGGTTGAAAATTAAGTTTTGGTGGATAATTCGTATTTCTGGGTTGAATATGTAACTTTTTTATAGGAAGTTCGTCTTTTTAGCTTTAAAATTTTAAAGTTTGGTAGAAAATTTAGCGGTTTAAATATAAAATTGCACACTATAAAATATAATAAAATGCATTTCTGTCACTAATAATGTTTTACATTTTTTGTTTCAGGTGAGATTTCATCCATATTCCATGTTTTCTTGCATAAAATGACTGTGAGTATATAAAAATTATGAAACCTATTAAGTCACCTCTTGATAAATTAAGAGACAAAAATCTTAAAATTATGATTTTTGGTTTCCGTTTCATCTAAGAATTTTTCATTATCAGTAGTATTATCAGCAAACTGCGTTCTACACCAAGATTCCTACCTTACTGACATCGAGAAGATTCTATAGCTGTAGTGGTTCGTGTCCGTGCTAAGCTTCTAGAACGTTACCGGAGGGTCCTGATGACGTCATCAAGAATATTCTAGAAACTTAGCATGGACACGAACCACTACAGCTGTAGAATGTTCTCATTGTTGGTATGGTAGGTTTCATGTTCAACAATAACAAATATATCTGCCTCTTTGTTTCAAAGTTCTACAAGGTTCTAGACTGCAGAAGAATGTTTTCACAAGTTATTTGCGCACTAAATAAATAATGACATACATTTTTCATTAAATGCATTATCTGTAAGGAAGCAATAAATCAAATTCATAGAGAAACCAGAATGTCATACATAGCCCTTCATATCAAATTTCACCCATACACCTGCATCTTTGACGCATTTAATGAATAAATACGGGAATTTTTTATTAAATATTTATCTATAAGGGAGCAATAAATCATCCTTGTTGTTCTCATAAATATATGACATAGTAGAAAATGCTAGGATAAAGCAAAATATAACCTTGAAAGTTTTTACGCGAAATGCTTAATTGAGAAAATGAATAACCTTGAAGCTGTTTACGCAAATTCGGTTCCCAAAATTGTGCAATATTATTCTGTGACGTCATCAGGACCCTCCGAGAATGTTCTAGAAGCTTAGCACGGACACGCACCACTACAGCTATAGAATCATATCGATGTCGGTAGGGTAGGAATCTTGATCTACAACTCAACTTGCACATCTACTATTATACCTAAAATTATAATAAATTCGTTGAAAATACAACTATTTTTGGTTCCAGATTATCTTTTTTGTTCGAAATTTCGACAATTTGATTGAAAATTCAAGTATTTGGTTGAATATTCAACTTTTTTGTTAAATATTTTGTCCCTTTTGCTTACAAGTACAACTATTTGGTTCCAAATACAACTGTTTAGTTGAAAATTCAATTTTTCATTGAGAATGTACATATCTTTTCCGAATTAAAAGTGAAATTCTTTAGAAAACATTCGACTTTTTAGCTTAACAACTCAACTCTTTTGCTGAAAATCTATCTCTTTTGGTAAAAATTTCATCTTTTTTTGTTTGTTCCAAATGCAAATGCTTGGTTGCGAATTAATAATATGTTTTGGTTGAGGATTCAATTATTTTGTCAAAAACAATTGTTTTCTTGCATGAAGATTCATCATTCTAGTTTGAAATTCATCTCTTGGGCTGAAAATTGAACTATGAAAAATTCATATTTTTTGTTAGAAAATTTATCTTCTTTGTTGAAAATTAATGTTTTGAGTTGGAAATTCAACTATTTGGTTACAAATTTATCTATTTTATTGATAATTCTTCTCTTTTGGTAGAAATTTAATCTTTTTTGGTTAAAAATGCAACTTCTTATTGAATATACATTGTTTTAGTGGACAATGCAGCTTAAATTAGTCACTTTCTCCACTTTTTTGAAGTACATTAGTCTGTGGCAGCCGGGTGAATGAAAGATTGAGGGTATCTTGAGGTTCCTCTCTTCCTTGGTTTTCCTTGAACCATATATAAAGAAGAGATGGCTGTAGATGTGTTTGGTCGAAGTTCGGAGGCAGCACAACTTCCACTTCTCTTTTTTCATTATTTACGACGTCCAACACTTTGCGTATCTCACCACTGATCATGAATCACGAACGTCCGAGATAAGGGTTCTGGTTCTACCACAAGTTTCCCTCTCTGATTCCAGCTCACTTTCCATCCCTCTTCATCTATTTCTCCTTCTCCCTCCGGTTGTCTGTCTAAACCTACCTTCCTCCCTCCTCCTCTATCCGTATTCTAATGCAACGATTTTATCTCTGTAATATATGGTTGGAGGATGAACGTGACGATGTTATTGGTAATAACGCGACACGGTTGGACGTATCGCGCTCGCTGGCATACAGAGATAACTCCCTAGGTTACCTCTGTGCATGCAATTTGTGTCCTAAGTGCATATAAGCGTATGTATGTCTCTATATAAACTTTGCGTTGGCCTGACAATTGCGAAACTATAAAACAGATTTGCTCTTCATAAATGTACGCACGAAAGAACGATACTTATATTCCTAAACATAAATTTTTAACTGAAAATTGAACTATATCATGTATGTTTGAACATTAATCTTCTTCACTTGTAAATTCAACTATTTGTTTAGAAACTTCTGTATTTTGTTGAAGCTTTGTCTTTTGTGGTAGAATATTAATCTTCTTAGTGACTAATTCACCTTTTTAGTTGAAAATTCAACTATTAGGCTGAACATTCCATTAAAAATTAAAATATTTGGTTGAAAATTCATGTATTTTGTTAACAATTATTCTTTTCTGGTAGGAAATTAGTTTTTTATTGAAAATTAATTTTTCTTTCATTGAAAATTAGTGTTTTTATTGGAAATTAATTCTTTCAACTACAAATTTAAACAAATTTTTTGTCGATTTTTTTTTTTTATGGAAATTTAATCTTTTTGATAGAAAATTCATTTGTTTGGTTGAGAATTTAACTATTTCGTTGAAAATGTATTTTATTTGCGTAAAACCTTATTTCTCTAAATGAAAAATGAATTATTCTATTTTTTGGTGAAAAATGATCTTTTTTATTTGAAAATTTCATTAAAAATTAAATCTATTTTGTAGAAAATTTGTCTTTTTTTGGTTAGCAATGTAACCTTTTTGGTTGAAAATTCAATTATTAGGTTGAAAGTTTATTTCTTCGTTTGAAAAGTAGTTTTTTTTTATTGAAAATTAATTTGTTTAACCATTCAATTTTTCGTCGAAATTTTTTTATGGACATTTAATCTTTTTATTTGAAAATTCATCTGTTTGGTTGAAAATTTAACTATTTCCTTGGAAATTTATTTTATTTGGTTAAAAGTTCATGTCTTTGGTTAAACATTTAATAAATTTTGTTGAAAATTCTTTTTTTTTTACAATTAATTTTTTATTAATAATGTAGCTCTTTTATTTTTGCTAGAAAATCGATTTTTTCAGTTAAAAATTCACTTATTTCGTTGAAAACTTGTAATTCCCAGAATTTTTTTTATTCGTTTCAATAGCTTGAAGGGATTTCAAAGACTTTGAAATATTTTAGGGTGTTTTAAGATTCCAAGGCATTTTCAAGACTCTTAAATAATTTCAAGGGATTTCCAAGGATTTTAACCATTTTAAGGGATTTTAATATTTTAATGGGTTTCAAAGAATTTATCCATACGAAGTGAGGAATTTCGTTATGTTTCAAAGATTTAAAGAGATTTTCAAATATGTTTTGCAATTCTTTTGGAATTCGCCCTCAATTCTTAATGAGTAATCCTAAATTCTTTTAAATTCTTCTGAATTCACTCAATTCTACTCAATGCAGTGGATTCTTGAAAAGTTTTTGTTTAATTCATCTTGAACTCTAAAACTCACCTTAAGTTCTTAATCATTTCATCAAATTCTTTTAAATCCTCTTTAATTTTATTTAAACTGATTTCAAAGAGAATCAATTCAATGAATTTTTTCATAATTTTGAATTGTTTTGAATTCTTCTCATTTACCTTAAATTTTCCTAAATTCATTCCAATTTCACGGAAAACAATGGATTTTTTTTTATTTTTAAAATTTTTACAATTAATTTGGATTCTTTTGAGTTTAACTTGAATTATTTTGAAATCTTATGAATTCATCCTGGATTTGTAACCCTTTGAGCGTGAAAAAAGTACCCTATAAGTGTGACGAAAAGTACCCTTTGATCCCTATATTTTATCCTATAGGGACTGTGAAGCCTGCATCTACTTCCCCTCTTCTCACTTCCCCAGTTGACACACCCCTTCCCATACTCCCCCTAACCCCATCATTTCCTCTTACTTCCACTAGCTCCCCTCTCATCACATCCCTTCCCATAATTTATCATCACTTCCCCTACTTTCCCCTCCCTTCATTTCCTTTCACATTGTCCTACTTCCCTTACTTCTTCCCTCACACACGTATAACAAAAGAAAAAAGAGGGAGAAAAAGGAAAGAGTTAAACAAAAGAAACCTCTCACACTTTGCTTATTCTTTCTTCATTTTTTTTATACTACTAGGAACCAACATGTTTCGAAGCCAATTTGGGCTTCCTCATCAGGAATTATTCATAGAAAAACTACCGGCATGAACAATGTAGTTTTTCCTTAAGTTTAAATTATTATATGTATTAGATATCAAAATGGACGAAATTAAACGAATATTTTTGACTACGGAGAAAAATCTAACAGAAATGGTTCACACGGCCCTGACTGTTTACGTTTTGATTCCCCCGATTTAGGATCAAAGCTATTTTCAGGCAATCCCCGACACTGTTTCTAAATCAAGGGTTTGATACCATCTCTCTTTATAAATAATATATGTGATTCTGTGTTTCGAAACGACTGAATTATATCTATGATCAATTAGGTCATGAATTTTCCTATTTTGGTAATGTTCTAATCTGAATAGATTGGTTGAGAATCAACAATAATTTTTTTTAGTTTGTATGTTGTTTTTCTGTTACAGATATTTTTAATTTTCACTAGCATCATCAATCGCGCATATTTTGTCATTTTCAATTCTTCGACAACTTTTTTTAACAGTTCACTGTAATTGCTGACAAATGTCTATAAAGTGCTGAATTTGTTATAAACAAAAATTTGATAAATCAAGTTCATAAACAAATATGATGATAAATGGTAATAGTACATTATTATATTTATTAAAGAGGCTTATTTATGAATAAAATAGAAAATTAAAATTAATAACTTTTCTCGGGGCACAAGATCCTGTTTATACAGCCCCGGTTATTAAAAATTACTCCTTTGTCAGTAATGCACAGTACAATATTATCATTAAAAGTAATCTGCAAAAAAGTGAAGTTTTACAATGTCTACTCCTCTTTTCTCACTTCTGGCGACGAAATCGTGCCTGTTGTTATTCCGAGTAAAACTATTATTTTTTAAAATACTTTTCCAAAATGTTGGAAAAGCCATCTTGCTTTTTGAAATTTTGTACTTCAGATTCAGAATTAGTTTTTAAATTTTTATTTCTAACTTGGAGGAGTGCATTTTTTGATTTTCAACATTTTTGGTGAGTTGAATTGGGTCAAATTTTATATTTTGAATATTTAGCTTGAGATGAAAGGTCTCTTTAAAACTATTCAGTTTTTAAAGCTTGAATTTGAAAATGCTAGTTTTTACGTCTCTTAATTTTTAATTGTTGAATCTTAAACGTTTCAAATTTGAATGTATTTGTGTTAGATATTCTTCAGTTTGAAATTCGAAACTTGAAAAATTATAACAGTTTTAAATAAAATATCTTCGAATTTGGAAATTCCGGATAGAATTAGAAATATACTTAGATAGAAGACTTGAGATCCATAATACATGGACTTTTTATTACTATATCTAATAATTACAGGTTATTTTTAACATTTTGATCCAACTTTGAATCACAAACAATACTATCTTTTAGTTTACATTTTTTGTGTATATCAGTTGTGCGGAGAGTTGCGGTTCACTCGCGATGCACCCGGTTTATTCGAAAATTTCGTATGATTGGGTATCGGGAACCCACTCGAACCTCATTGACTTCTTGTGGGGTCAAAAGGGCACCCGTAGAGCTTTCCATGTTTATTTTCTCCCTTTTATACATATTCAAATAATACCTATACATTCCAGCAAGTACATTAGTACTTTCCCATATTGCAAATACGTCACCCTCGGATGTTGAAAGAACAATTTGTTCTTGGGTTGGCAAAGGATGAAAGATATTATTTCTTGTTTTCAATTTAATTAGTGTATTGGTAGGAAGAGTGTATCTTCGAAATTCGAATATCCGGTGCGGATTCGTTTTGGGAATAAGCCGAATAAATTTGAGATCTTCAATGTCATAATAACCACGTTCGTCAGCAAGAAGAGGAAGCCTGGTAGTTGGAACCATGCACCTGACAGTAGGAGGAGGCCTTGAAGTAGGACACCTGCTTTGAGAATAAGGCCTAGCAGGTGGAAAATCGTCAGGATGAAACTCTACAGGATGAAGCCCAGCAGCAGAAAACCCGACAGGATGACACTCGGTAGTAGGATGGCTTCCTGAAGGAGACCTGGACCTGGACCTGGACCTCGTAGGAGGCAGATATCTCTCCGGAGAAGAAGAAGCTCCGGTACGAGGAATGCCAGGAATAGGTGCGCCATTAGGTAAGCAATCAAATTGTGAACTCAACTCTGCAACAAGAAACAGAGGATTACATTATTTCAAGATACATACGCGAGGCAAGACTCTCTAGCAATCATCCCAGACAAAGAGCTTCAAAAAGTCACCATTTAAAGATTTCAGCGCGGGTCCATTAGTATTCAAGGTCTTTCATTTCAGACGTCTCTCACTCCACTGACACTCTTCATCATGCATTTGTTATAAACCGTGTGTTTCCACAAATTCCTGTCTGAGCACACCACTTTAGCTTCCGTTCACGAACATACATTTTCTCATGCAAGCTCTTGTGTTTCTATGGCTTTTTATATATTTTCGGCTTAGGGTCTCATTCACATATTCTAGCCATTCTTTCCTCGGTCTGCCTCCGGGTACGCTACCATTTACTTTATTTAAATATACTTATAGCGTCAGTCGTTCCTCTTTCATTCTCTCAACATGTCCAAACCATCTTAACAAATTTCTTTCACTCTTGTCAAACAGTGTTTCCTCTACACCACATTCTTTAACTCTTATCGTTCTCTTGATAGGTCCAGGTCTCGCTACTGTACAGCATAATGGGTGCAAGTACATAATTATATATTGAAATTTTTGCTTTATTTGTTATACTTTTACCTCTGGTAATGGTTCCTACGCTACCGATAATCTTCCTACAATCATTTATACGCCTCGCTATCTTTCAATCGATCTTTCCGTCAGTAGTGATGCATGTCGATCATTTTAAAATTTTTCCAAAATCTCGTCAGATTAAATTAAAACCTTGAACACCATACTCATCACATCGGGACAAACGATCACTCAGTCGAGATGATCGTCTCGTCTCAATCGACTTTTTCATCCCAAAGTCTTGATCTCTATTACATTTCAGTTCCATCTAACTATGTTTCAAGCAAATCTCGATTTTGCCTAAAATTGATCGACATGCATCACTATCCGTTAGTAGTAAATAAACTACCAAGATATACGTACACAGAAAAAACAGAAGTGAATTTTTGTTGCGAGAAATGTTCAAGTAGATAGAGTTAAATTTTTTCGCATCGAAACAAAACAAGATTTAATAAAGTTGACATGGTAACCATTTCCCATGTGTTGGGTAAATCTTAACATGTGAAGTTAATTTTTGTTGCAGGTAAATATTACTCTGAAATCGATGTAAAGATTACATTTCGATTTTTCTGTGTACTTATCGACTTGTTCTATCCTATCATCGGCTAAGACAGGTTTATATTTGTCTGTGATTCGAAAACGGGTTCCAGCGAAATGTATATACAGATAACTGATTTGATAAACATCGCTGATCATACAATTAATGAATTAATCATTAACTGATAAAACAATAATTGTATGAGTGAAGATTTTTAAAATCGTAGATAATTATACATTTCGATGAATAAAATTTTTGTTATTATAAACACTAATAGAAAATAAAATTTTTCAAGAAGAAAAAATTGTCCTTAGATCATTCAAATTTATTTGCTAACATTTTTATTATTGTATAAAACTGTGAAAACTTCATTTTTACCTCTTAAAATCGAGATGCTTCCTTTGAATTTTTCCAAAGAAAAACTTTGCTATCTCAACATTTTTTCATGTCTCGCTTCCTTATGGATAAAAAGTCAAAATGTCGATTTTTAAAATTAAAAATAAACTTTTGAAAAAATTGCCTTGGCAGAGATTTTGATTTTATCGGAAAATTCAAGCGAACCGTAGACTGAGAAAAATGCCAATCTTATTATTGATAATGACAAATGAAAATTTTATCTATATCACAGTGATTTTTATACACGTGTGGTAAATATATAAGGTGTCTTAACTCAAGTATCCGGACATAATATTATACAATATTATATTCCTTATCTCATGAATTATATATGCCTCCAGCCTGTCCTTTTGGGATATTTGTATTTCAGAAATAAATCCAATTAACTAAATTTAGTTATCTCATTTAGGCTTAGTTTAAAAAAGAGTGATTTTTTTCAAATCACGCGTCTACAAACATCTATACCGTAAATCTTTCAAGCCATTTAAAAATGTGCGCACATCTTTTCGAGGGTGTTTTAATAAAATAATTTATTAAGTCATATTAACTCAATAATTTTATATGAAAAAAAAAAGATTATTATTGTAAGATTAAAAAAAATTGTTTGAGTAATGTAGACTTAAAAACTAACCCCTAATATCCCCGTTGATGGGGCTATAATGGGAAAAATGATTTGTTTGTTAATAATTTTGTTAAATAATTTTTCCTTGGTCCTAGGCCAAGAGTTTTATATTTTTAGTAGATTACAGGAAATTTTAAAGGATTTAATAAGTTTTAAAAGAGAATTTAAAAAAATTTCGCAGCATTTTCAAACATTTCAACAGATTTCATAGGGTTCCAATGGATTTCAAAGTATTTCCATGGACTTAAATTAGGATATAATGTGGATTGAGTCGGACAAATTGATATTTGCGGAACCTTTAAAAGTTTGTAAAAATATAGATACATTATTATATTATTATATTTACCAATCGAATTAAGGATAACCGATAATGATAGGACCAGAGTAGAAAGGATCGTCATTTTTCTCCAATTGAGAAATGACTGATTACTGTATTAATAAATATGTTAGTTTACAGTGTAACTGATTATTATTCTGGTGTTTTATCACAGTATTTATATATACTCTATTCCTTATCTCATGAATATTTTATATTCTCCGAAATTGTCCTTGTCAGATATTTTTGTTTCAATAACCGGTCAATTTTCATACAAGAGGTGTCTCATTTTGTTTCAAGTGAGTGTTTTTTAAATTGAGAAAATAGGGCAATTTAAAAATGTGAAATATTAAATAATTTCAGATTTGAACTTGGAAAACTTGTTCATTTAAAAATTAAAAATGTATGCATTATCATTTATATATTATTATAATTAAAAAATTATAAAAAAATTCGAACATTGAAATCTCGAAAACGCTTTCATAAAAAAAAATTTGAGTGTGATTTTCGTGTTTAGTGGGCCAAAATATATGGGAAACTCATAATGAGATATGGTGAGCAGAAACAATTTTTAATTTTGTAAACTAGCGTTATTAAACACTTAATTGCAACTTCTGCCGTTTTTTCATAAATTCCATTTGTTTATTTTCAATGTTATTTTTTCCGATTCAAACCAAAAATGCGTCGTTTTTCCAAAAAGTTAGTTTCTTTATTTTCAATGTATTTTTATAAAAAAAGTTTATAACGAATTTGTAGATCTTTTTTGGTTGATCAACTTTTGTATTTTCATTCCTTTTCGTCTCTTGTCTGGTTTATCCAAAAATTAAATTTTTTATTTTCAATGTTATTTTTAACGATTGAAACGAAAACTACGTACTCCACCAAAAAATGATTGATTATGAAATCAATATTTTTTGGGTGTACAACTTTTGTCTAACATTTTTTTCGTAGCTTATCTCGTTTTTCCAAATATTTAATTTTCTTATTTTAATGTTATTTTTCACGAATTAGACAAAAACCACGCATCATATCAAAAAATGATTCATAAGAAATTTGTAGCTCTTTTTGGGGTAAACAACTTTTTTCTATTTATTTTTTTTCGTAGATTGTGTCGTTTGTCCAAAAATTCAACTTTTTTTTATTTTTAGTCTTGTTTTTTACGAATAAAACAAAAACTACACGTCTTATCAAAAAGTCATTAATAACAGATTTGTAGATATTTTTTAGGTGTACAATATTTGTTGATTCATCCTTTTTCGTATCTTGCGTAGTTTGACCGCAAAATGGAATTTCTGATTTTTGATTACTTTTTTGTGCGATCAAAATTTTAATTTTTTCATATCGTGCGTTGTTTGGCTTAAAATTTTGATTTATTATTTTTTTTTTATGAATTTCGCAAATGCTATAACTCTGATAATATTCTTTTTCTCGAAAAAAGTCGTAAGGATAAATTGTTCAACTTTCCGAGTACTACGAATATTGGTGTATAGAATTTTCAAATCTTAAAATAATGTTCTCAAAAATTTCTAAAATGTTCTAATTTTTTAAATTTTCATCAAAAATAGCTGGTTAATGAACTGAACCTTTAATTTTAGTCCCTCAAAACGTGTGCCAAAGCACAATCAAATCCGATTAGTCTTTCAAAAGTTATCCGGTATACAGACGACGACAACGTGAAACTAATCTTTCACATAAAAACAATACCTTCTCATTGAGATAAGACTGTAATTATAATTTAATATTAAAATTAATGAGATAAATGTTACCATGACAAAAAAATTAATTCACCGTCATTAACGTCACTCAAGATGGAAAAATGTTCAATTATAAACCTTTACAATTGAATTATTCTAAAGAACCGTTCAAAAAGAAGAAATTTTACATGGAAAAGATAAAAAAATGAAACTACTACGGAACGTTGAAAATTAGATGAATCCGAAATTCATTTAAAACTGAAAAAATGTTTACTGACCTCTGATATGAAAACTTTTTCGTACTCAAATCCTTCGAAATTTCAATTATTTTACGTCAATTTGAATCGCTTAGATATTAACAATTTTTAAATTGCTGATTTATACATTTCAAAATTTAAACATTTCAATTTTAATTGAAAAATAAAAATTTATGGAAAATTACTGAGTTGGTAGTTTCAGATAGTTTAATTATTATCTATTTTGATTTTGAACAACACAATCTTTAATTTTTCAATTTCAAATCTTGCTTTCTTTTACACTACAAATATAATCTGAATTATTTTTGGAATTGCAAATTTTTATGCTTTTTAGTTCAAAATTTTGTTTAAGTACAGTTTAAAATGTTGAATATCTTGTAACATTTTCAAATGAAAAGTAATCCGATTTTTAGTTCCTAGTTCTAAATGTTTCTCGTTTTTAAGAGTTAAATTTGTAAAATTATTTTATTAATTTTTTATTGTTCTGAATTTATTCACGAAGCATTTAATTCGTAATTGTTCAGTTTTAAGTTATTTAAACTAAAAATTGTATAAAATGGAAGTCTTTCAATTTGATATTGAAAGATTTCGAAAATTTTGAAAACCAGACACTATCGTATGTTTAAAATTGAAACCAAGCAATTCAGGATATCTAAATATAAAGTATGAAATATATAACTGCGACGTTCAAGGATTTCAATATGAAAGTTTGCAATTTTGAAAATTTTAATAATGAAATTGTCCTGAGATTTTTAATGCTTGTATTTCAAACAATTACACAGGTACACACAAAAATAAAAGTGACATGGCCACTGAACCAGACCAACATACCTATATATTTTTGCGGTAACTGAATCCGAATTTTGTGTCGGATTTTTTCCATCATGTCAGGTTTTTGCACAAATTAGCCTTTTTGACCATTTCCAAAAAATTAAGGTGAGAATCTCACGTTCTCGAAACTTCTAGTATGGCCCAAATACTGTAAAACTAGAGATCTCTTTTTTTACGGTATAATTTTTTAGGTGTCCTGTTTTTGAATAGCAGAACTTCATGCTGTTATTTTCAATGTAAAACAAATGAATCTGGGTTCCCACCAGTTGTCTCATTTTGGTACCAATCCAGACTGTTCTTTCTGAGTCTTATTTGATACCTAAAATCAGCCCTGAAAATTTTTTTTTTTATAGTGAATTGAAGATTGATCCTTTTAAGGTGATCATGGAAAATTTATTTTCGTCGCCTATATTGCGCGACAACAGTTTTTTGCATAGTGGGGCCAAATCGGATTTTCTCTGACGAATAAATTTAGAGGGTATAATTCTTAACCGATTTCAATTTTTTTTGTCGATTTTTGTTAATTCAGAATAAAACTTGTGGAAGCTGATCTTTGAAAAAGGGTTTCAATTTTTTTCCATTGAACTAAAAAAATGAAAAATTTAGTAATTTCTGAAGATTAAAGCCTCTTATTTTGTTCAAACTGTTTGCTATTTCTCAGAGCTGCCAAAGATTAGCGAAAAATAAGATAATCACTTTCTAGAAATGCTAAATTACGCTGTTGAGTAAACATAAAAAGGTATTTTTTTATAAAGAAATTAATCAGGAAAAATAGCTTTGTTAACGGTTAGCGCAATTCAGATATTTAATTCTATACAATTTTCATCGCAATATGTATATGTCAAAGTAATTTTCAATTGTGACTTATTGAATATCAGTAGGGGAATGTCGTCAAGGTTGGACATAGTTTGGACTCTTGTCCATATCTTTTATTTAAAAAATAATTTCAATAGGTACTTTAATAGAGCACAAAAGTTAGATTAAAATATTACAAATTTTGTGACTTAGAAGGAAATTACTTCGACTGAAAGAAAAATAAGAATATAAAAAAAAAAATGTAGTCAAGGTTGGCCCATGTAGTCAAGGTTGGACCACCCCCAAAAACTAATGTAAGAACATTTTCTACGAAAAAGAGCAATGCATTTCTTTATTTTTTAATCAATTTCACATAATTTTACATCGAAATAGAGCAAAAAAAAATCTTAATGACTTATTCTGACTCACAATTTTTACAAATGAAGTAACTCCTCGTGATATTTGCGCATTTTAAATGCACTTCTCTATTGCATTCAATGCACGCAATACAGTTGTGCCTGATGGTTATATAATGTTATTTTCATTATTATGTTACAATATCTTCGTTGAAAACAAAAAAAATTTGGGTGGTCCAACCTTGACAACATGCATTATTTCCACATTGTGACACGCCGCAGCCAAACGAGTTATGAAAGAAAGTAACCCCCATAGCACGTTGTTAATTATAAAGTACATGACACAAACAAATGCTCACCATGAGGGTTCCATGCTTTGGATTCGAGTTATTAGCCTTTTTCAGAGGATAATGAAAAACTTTTTGTGTTTCGGAAAACGACAAGTCAGCACTACACTTTTCACGAACGATCTTTGGGTAGACAAACTCATGCAAAAGTTTGGTACTACCTTAAGCAGTGTTGACACGCTGGTTAATAAGTGTCGCGTGTAAAATACGGAAAAAAATCACGATGGTCCAACCTTGACTAGGGTCCAACCTTGACGACATTCCCCTAATAATGCTCAACATTATTTTTGAACAAATTTATTCAGAACATTCTGAATTGAGCCGTTTTTAACATACAGATTTTGTCTTTAGCAATATTAAATATCAGTAGATATACAATGACCTCCTGCGAGGATAATTTACTGGCAGCTAAAAATGTATTATTTTATAAACAATTTTATGATAAAAAATTAAAGATTTGGCTACTTTGTAATGCACAAAAATATTTTCTTTTCAGTCTCTGATTGTTCCGAGTAAATCTAGTAATTTTTTGAAATACATGTTCAACACATTGGAAAAACCTTCTCGTTTATTTGAAATTTTCATTTCAGATTCAGAATCAGTTAAGAAATTTTTTTTAAATTGGAAGAGTGCATTTTTTCAATTTTAACATGTTTGGTGAATTGAAGTAGTTCATACATCATATTTTTAACATTTGGCTTGGGACAAAAGGGGGGAATTTTTTGGTTTAATTTTTGTAAAGTTTTGAATTGAAAATGATTAATTCATATCATTTTTATATTTAAAATTGTTAAATTTTGATGACTTATTTAGAAAAAGATTGATTTACAAGGCCTTTTCAAAATTATGCAGTTTTTAAAGCTTGAACTTGAAAATGTTAGTATTTATGTCTCTTAATTGTTAATTCTTAAATCTTAAATGTTTTAAATTTAAATGTATTTTCCTTAAATATTCTCCAATTTGAAATACGAAACCTGAAAAATTGAACATTTTTAAATAAAACACCTTCAAATTTGAAAAATTCCGGATAGAATTAGGCTTAGAAATAGACATAGATTGAAGAGTTGAGATACATAATACATTAACTTCTATTTATTCTTACTAATCACAGGTTTGTTGTAACATTTTGATCCGACTTTGGAGCACAAACAATACTAGGTGAGTTGTCGTACAGGTTGGCACACTGCATAGGTTGGGACAGCACGTTTTTCACAATTTCTTTTCACTGGTGCCACCTGTTATTCCTGTCACGTATTAGTATACAAAAACGCGCTGTCCCAATCTATACAGTATCCTATCCTGTACGAAACTCCTCTATATTTTAGTTTAAGTTTTTTTATATTGTACTAGTAGTGTGGAGCGATGTACCCGGTTTATTCGAAAATTTCGTGAGATTGGGCGTCGGGAACCCACTGGAACCTCATTGGTTTCTTGTGAGGTCAAAAAGGTGCCCGTATCGCTTTCCATGTTTATTTTTACTCTCTTATAATTATTTAAATAATACCTATACATTCCAGCAAGAACATAAGTACTTTCCAATATTGCATAGACGTCACCCTCGGACGTTGAAAGAACGATTTGTTCTTGGGTTGGCAAGGGCTCATAGGCATTATTTCTTGCCTTCAATTTAATTGGTGTATTAGCAGAAAAAGTGTATCTTCGAAATTCGAATATCCGGTGTGGACTCGTTATGGGAATAAGCCGAATAAATTTGAGATCTTCAGTGCCATAATATGTACATTCGTCAGCAGCAGGAAGCCTGGTAGGTGGAACCATGCACCTGGCAGGAAAAGGAGGCCTTGAAGGACGAGACCTGGACCTGGTACGAAGAGGTGGCTCAGCAGCAGGAGGTTGTCTGTTTGGAGAAGAAGGCCTAGCAGGTGGAAGCTCGGCAGGAGGATGGCTGGCTGAAGGAGACCTGGACCTCGTAGGAGGATGATATCTCTCAGGAGAATAAGAAATTCCGGTACGAGGAATGCCAGGAATAGGGGCACCATTCGGTAAACAATCAAACTGTGAACTTAAGTCTGCAACAAGAAAGAGAGGATTACATTATTCCAAGGTACATATGTGAGGGAAGAATTTAGCAATCACCCCAGGCGAAGAGCTCCAGAAAGTCACCATGTATAGCTCTGCACGACTCCATTAGTATCCTGCCGAAAATCAAGTTTTCGCGTTCGCGTCTGTCTGCCCGTCCATCCGTCCGCCCGTCCGTAAACACGATAAGTCTCGAAAAAATGAACGAATCAAATCGCGCTTTGGCACACTTCTTTTAGGTCCTAAAAGAAAGAACAAGTTCGTTAACCAGCCATTTTGAATATAAATTCATAAAGTTAGAGCATTTAAAAAAATATTGAGACCATTTTTATAAGATTTAAAAACTCCATGTACGTCTGTTCGTAGTAATCAGAATGCCGGACAATTTATCCTTTTGATATCCTTATATGAAGAAAAAAAAAATAAAAAATTCTATTTTGTGATAAAAGTATTCAAGATACGAAAAAAGATGAATTGACAAAAATTGTGCTGACAAAAAAAATATACAAATTTGTTGAAATAACTTCTTGATAGGATGAATAGTTTCGGCTTTATTCGTAAGAAACAATAATAAAAATAAAAATAAAATCGGCCTAGGGCGCACGGCTGTTGGATCTCACGCACATTCTCATCGCGCGCTACGCTCGCGGCTCGCTTTACTCGTAAGTTTGAGCGCGCCCCGGGCAAGCGTCTATTGGATCACGCGCTTCGCGCTCGATAATGTATTTACCTCGCGCTACGCGCACTGTCTTTGTGCTTCCTCCATATTTGTGCACAAACCTTTTAAAATTAAAGGTCAAAGCATCGACATCTGTCATTTGGTGATTGTGAATTCTCTTTTGTTAAAGCTCCTTCGGCATCGTACCAAAAGATAATCAATAAAAAAATTTTAGATCTTTTTTGGGTGAACAGCTTTTGTCTATTATATTTGTTTCTTACCTTGTATCGTTTTTACCAATACCTTAAACATTTTTTACTGCTTTTTTACGAGTAAAACAAGAACTATGCATCCTATCAAAAAGTGATCAATGAAAAATTTGTAGATCTTTTTTGGGAACACAATTTTTGTTCATTCATCTTTTTTCATAGCTTGTGTCGTTTGTCCAAAAATTTGCATTGTTTATTTTTAATGTTGTTTTTATGAATAAAACAAAAACTACGCGCTCCATAAAAAAATGATTAAGACAAAATTTACAGATCTTTTTTGGATGAACAACTTTTGTCTATCAACTTTTTTGTGTACCTTGCGTCGTTTTTCCAAAAATGTAATTTTTTTATTTTTAACGTTATTTTTCACGATAATAATAAAAACTATCTGAATAAAGGACGTTTAGTTTTGATTTTAATCGTAAA
Organism: Andricus curvator; assembly: GCA_932195095.1. Lineage (NCBI taxonomy): Eukaryota > Metazoa > Arthropoda > Insecta > Hymenoptera > Cynipidae > Andricus > Andricus curvator. Next base: position 197,700 of record CAKNYM010051475.1, read on the forward strand.
AAATAATATTAAAAATGAAAATGAAAAATTTGTGAAAAAGCGACAAAAGGTACGAAAAAAAAATTGTTAGACAAAAGTTTTACATTCAAAAAAGAGATACAAATTTGTTATAATTTATTTTTTTAAGGATGCGTAGTTTTTGTTTTAATCGTAAGAAATAACATTATTATTGAAAAATTAAATTTTTGGACAAACTGCAGAATCTACGGAAAAAATAAATCGACAAAAGTTGTTCAGCAGAAAAGAACTAAAAATTTATTATTCATCATTTTTGCATGGGACGCGTCGGTTTTGTTTTAATCGCAATAAAATAACTTCAAAAATAAAAAAATAAAAAATCTTGGACAAACGACACAAGCTAAGAAAAAAAATGTAAGGACAACAGTTGTTCATCCAGAGAAGAACTACAAATTTACTGTTACAA
>CAKNYM010051476.1:18402-32077 GCA_932195095.1 Andricus curvator
AAACAAATTGTGCCTATTCTTTGAAAAATAGCCAAAATCTGAATATGTTTGTGAAAATTGTTGAAATAATTATTGTATATTTGCAAAGTATCGTAAAAAATGGTTATTCGATTCACATTCTTTCTTGATACCCTGAACTAATTTATCCTATTCGTTGAGAAAAGGCCAAGCTCACAATTTATTTATGAAAATTGTTTAAGTAATTAATAATTCTTGGAAATTTGCAAAGCATCATACAAAAAACTCATCGGAATATTATTCTTAGTTAATTATGTTAAAAAAGTGTAGCCTATTTGTTAAAAAATAGCCAAACTCTAATTTTTTAAATGAAAATTGTTTAAATTATTATTAAATCTTATAAATTTACAAAGCAACATAGAATAGAGTCATCCGAAAGACTTTGCATAGCATTATAGAAAAAAATTAATCGGAAAGATATTCTTGGTTAATTCTATAAAAAAATTTAGCCTATTCGTTGAAAATAGCCAAAATCTGAATTTGTTAAGAAACATAGAAAAAAAGTCTTCGGAAAGACATACTTAATGGACTCCGTAAACAAATTGTGCCTATTCCTTGAAAAATAGCTAAACTCTGGATATTTTGATAAACATGTTTAAATAATTAATAATTATTGTAAATTTTCAAAGTACTGAATATAAATAGGAAAGAGTTATCCAAAAAACATTTTTTATTGATTCCGTAAACAAATTGGGCCTACTCGTTGAAAAATAGTCAAACTCTTAATTTGTTTATCAACATTGTTTAAATAATAATTAATTCTTTGAAATTTGCAGAGCACTATAGAAAAATGTCACCGGAAAGATATTCTTATCTAATTTTTTTAAAAATTGAGCCTATTCGTTGAAAAATAGCCAAACTCTAAATTTTGTAATCGAAATTATTTAAATAATTAATAATTGTTGTAAATTTACAAAACATAGTAAAGAGTCATTGGAAAGACAATCTTAGTTGACTCCGTAAACAAATTGTTCTGAATGTGTCTATGAAAATTGTTTAAATAATTGATAATTATTATAAATTTTTAAAGTATCATAGGAAATAGGTATTTAAAAAACATTCTTTATTAATTCCGGAAACAAATTGAGCCTATTCTTTAAAAAATAGCCAAACTCTTGATTTGTTTATCAAAATTGTTTAAATAATGATTCATTCTTTGAAATTTGCAGAGCATTATAGCAAAAAGTCACTGGAAAGATATTCTTACTTAATTCTATTAAAAATGGAACCTATTTGTTGAAAAATACCCAAAACTCTATTCGTGGAAAAATGACCAAACTATGAATTTGTTTATGAAAATTGTTTAAATAATTATTAATTCTTGGGAATATATCAAGCATAGAAAAAAGTCACCGGAAAGATATTCTTAGTTGACTCCATTTTATTTAAAGCTAAATAAGCCAAGGGTAAACCCCTTTTTAAAATTTTCTAAACTTCTTTAAGTTCCAAAAATAATTCAAATTTTAATGTTTTCTCATAAAAATATGACAGATGAATTTATATTTCCAATTGTTTAAGTTTGCAATAATAGTTAAAAATAGAAGGAAGTTATATTCTTTGAAAATGTAACTGAAAGTTAAATAAAATAAAATTATAAACGTTCATAATTTTTTATTGTTAGTTAAAATTATAAGGATGTAATCGTCTTTGAAAATGTAAATGAAAGTAAAATAAAATAAATTTCTAAATGTTCATAATTTGTATTGTTTATTAGTCTAATAAAAAAAAAATCGAAAAAAGTAAGGCTTTATAATTTTAAAAATAAATATTAAAAAATGAGCCAAAATATTAATTGAAATTGTAATTTTGTCTTTAAAAATAATTAGCCTAGAGTGGAATCATTTTGATTTGCTTAAGATTTCAAAAATTGTTTTTGAAAAAAGTCCTAGTCGTCGAAAATGCAACTAAAATAAAAATAAAATGAATTGCTAAATATTCATAATTTTCCATTATTTATAATTATAATAAAAAATTTCAACTTGTAGTTGAAATTGTAAATTTTTTTTAAAACTTCCTTCAAAGCTATCTAAAGTTTGAAAAAATTGAAAAAAAAACACATAATGAATTTATTAAAATGCTTTATTATTACATCACACTAAAAATGAGGGGAAAGTATATTGCATGTGAACAATTATTTCAAAAAATCTTAAAAAAGCACAATATTATTGTATTGAAGAGATTATTAATGTGCTGGAAGCAATTAATAAAAAGAATAAAGACTGAAATTAATGAAAACTTTTACCATTATTAAAATTTGTACTTGGTTTTTAATTCTCATTAGATATATTGTGCATATATTTTCTTATAAAAATGAATTTGTTTAAAATGTTCAAATGGTTTTGATTTTAATATTATAGTTCAGATTGAAAAGTTGTGCTTATTATTAAAAAGGTTATAGCTGCAACTATGTTTTAATGTAAGCTAAAAATTAGCCAAACTCTGAATTTGTTTATGAAAATTGTTCAAATAATCAATAATTATTGTAAATTTACAAAGTATCGTAGGAAAGACTCATCGAAAAGGCATTCTAAGTTGATTCCGTAAAGAAATTGAGCCTATTCGTTGAAAAATGGTCAAACTAAAGATATTCTTAGATAATTATGTAAAAAAAAATTGAGCCTATTCGTTGAAAAATAGCCAAATTCTGTATTTGTTTATAAAAATTGTTTGAATAATTAATGATTCTTGTACATTTTCAAAGTATAATATCAAACAGTCACCTGCAAAGCATTCTTAGTTGATTTCGTTAAAAAAAAATTAAGCCTTTTCGTTGAAAAATAACCAAACTCTGAATTTTCTCACAAAAATGGTTTAAATAAATAAATCATAATTCTTTGGAATTTGTAAAGTACTATAGAAAATAGTCATCGCAAACATATTCTCAGTTAAATCTGTAAAAGAATTTAGCCTATTCATTGAAAAACAAAATTCATTATCAAAAATTCTTAGTTTTAAATAATTAATAATTCTTGGGAATTTGCGAAACATTATGAAAAAAACTCATCGAAAAGACATTCTTAGTTGATTTTGTTAAAAAAAATTAAGCCTTTTCGTTGAAAAATAACCAAACTCTGAACTTCCTCACAAAAATTGTTTAAATAAATAAATCATAATTCTTTGGAATTTGTGAAGCACTATAGAAAAGTGTCAACGCACAGACATTCTCAGTTAATTTTGTAAAAAAATTGAGCCTATTCGTTGAAAACCAAAATTTATTATTAAAAGAATCTTAGTTTTAAATAAATAACTCTTGGGAATTTGCAAAACATCATACAAAAACTCATCTAAAAGACATTCTTAGTTGATTCCGTGAACAAATTAAGCCTATTCTTTGAAAAATAGAAAACTCTGAATTTCCTTACAAAAATTGTTTGAAATTTGAATTTGCAAAGCAACATATAAAAGAGTCGTCGCAAAGATATTCTCAGTTATTTTTTTTTTAACAAATTGAGCCAAACTCTGAATATGTTTATGAAAATTGATGAAATAATTAATAATTATTGTATATTTGAAAAGTATCGTAGAAAGTAGTTATTCGAATTACATTCTTTCTTCATACCCTGAACTAATTTATCCTATTCGTTGAAAAAAGACCAAGCTCATAATTTGTTTATGAAAATTGTTTAAATAATTTATAATTCTTGGAAATTGGCAACGCATCATACAAAAAAGTCATCGGAATGATATTCTTAGTTAATTCTGTAAACAAATGCAGCCTATTTGTTAAAAAATAGTCAAACTCTTAATTTTTTAATGAAAATTGTTTGAATTATTATTAATTCTTGTAAATTTACACAGCCACATAGAAAATATTCATTGGAAATACGTTTCATAGCATTATAGAAAAAAAGTAATCGGAAAGATATTCTTGGTTAATTCTATAAAAAAATTTAGCCTATTCGTTGAAAATAGCCAAAATATGAATTTGTGAAGCAACCTAGAAAAATAGTCTTCGGAAAGACGTACTTTTTGACTCCGTGAACAAATTGTGCCTATTCCTCGAAGAATAGCTAAATTCTGGATATGTTTATAAACATGTTTAAATAATTAATAATTACTGTAAATTTTCAAAGTATCATACATAGGAAAGAGTTATTTGAAAATATTTTTTATTGATTCTGTAAAAAAATTGAGCCTACTCGTTGAAAAATTGTCAAACTCTTAATTTGTTTATCAACATTGTTTAAATAATAATTAATTCTTTGAAATTTGTAGAGCATTATAGAAAAATGTCACCGGAAAGATATTCTTATCTATGTAATTCTGTAAACAATTGAGCCTATTCGTTGAACAATAGCTAAGCTCTAAATTTTTTAATCTAAATTGTTTAAATAATTAATAATTCTTGTACATTTACAAAACATAATAAAGAGTCATCGGAAAGACAATCTTAGTTGACTCCGCAAACAAATTGTTCTGAATGTGTTTATGAAAATTGTTTAAATAATTAATAATTATTGTAAATTTTCAAAGTATCGTACATAGGAAAGAGTTATTTGAAAAACATTCTTTATTGATTCCGTAAACAAATTGAGCCTATTTTTTAAAAAATAGCCAAACTCTTGATTTGTTTATCAAAATTGTTTAAATAATGATTTATTCTTTGAAATTTGCAGAGAATTATGGTAAAAAGTCACTGGAAAGATATTCTTACTTAATTCTATAAAAAATAAAGCCTGTTCGTTAAAAAATAGCCAAAATCTCAGTTTTTTAGTTGAAGTTGTTTAAATAATTGAAAATTATTGTAAATTTACAAAGCAAGATAGATAACAGTCATCGGAACGATATTCTTAGTTGAATTCGTAAACAAATTGAGCCTATTCGTTGAAAAACAGCCAATTTCTGAATATCTTTATGAAAATTGTTGAAATAAATAACAATTATTGTAAATTTGCAAAGTAAAATAGGAAAGACTTATTTTTAATACATTCTTTTTGGTTCTGTAAGAAAATTGAGCCAATTCGTTAAAAATAATGATATTACAAATAATAATTCTTGTAAATTTACAAAGCAGCATTCCTTGAAAAATAGACATATTCTGAATATGTTTATGAAAATTATTAAAATAATGATTAATTATTGTTTATTTGCAAAGTATCGTAGAAAAGATTTATTGGGAATACATTCTTTCTTGATTCCCTAAACTAATTGATCATATACCTTGAAAAATGGCCATGTTCTTGATTTGTTTATGAAAATTGTTTAAATAATTAATAATTATTGAAAATTTGCAAATCATCATACAAAAAAGTCATTGGAAAGATATTCTTACCTAATTCTGTAAGAAAATTGAGCAAATTTGTTAAAAAATAGCCAAACTCTACCTGTTCGTTAAAAAATAGGCAAACTTTAAATTTCTGTATGAAAATTATTCAAATTATTATTAATTCTTGTAAATTTACAGAACAACATAGAAAAGAGACTCCGTAAACAAATTCTGCCTATTCCTTGACAAATAGACAAACTCTGAATATGTTCAGGAAAATTATTAAAATAATGATTAATTATTGTATATTTGCAAAGTATTGTAGAAAAGATTTATTGGGAATACATTCTTTCTTGATTCCCTAAACTAATTGATCCTATTCGTTGAAAAATGATCGGGTTCTTAATTTGTTTATGAAAATTGTTTAAATAATTTATAATTATTGAAAATTTGCAAATCATCATACAAAAAAGCCATTGGAAAGATATTCTTAGCTAATTCTGTAAGAAAATTTAGCATATTTGTTAAAAATAGGCAAACTTTAAATTTCTGTATGAAAATTATTCAAATTATTATTATTTCTTGTAAATTTACAGAACAACATAGAAAAGAGACTCCGTAAACAAATTCTGCCTATTCGTTCAAAAATAGACAAACTGTGAATATGTTCAGGAAAATTATTAAAATAATGATTAATTATTGTATATTTACAAAGTATCGTAGAAAAGATTTATTGGGAATACATTCTTTCTTGATGCCCTAAACTAATTGATCCTATTCGTTGAAAAATGACCTGGTTCTTAATTGGTTGATGAATATTGTTTAAATAATTAATAATTCTTGAAAACTTGCAAATCATCCTACAAAAAAGTAATTGGAAAGATATTCTTAGCTAATTCTGTAAAAAATGTAGCATATTTGTTAATAAACAGCCAAACTCTACCTATTTGTTAAGAAATAGGCAAACATTTAATTTCTGTATGAAAATTGTTTGAATTATCATTAATTCTTGTAAATTTACAAAGCAACATAGAAAAGAGTCATCGGAAAGACATTCTTAGTTGATTCCGTAAACAAATTGAGCTTATTCGTTTATGGAAACTGTTTAAATAATTAATCGTTCTCGTGAATTTACATAAGCAACATAGAAAATAGTCATCAGAAAGACTTTTCTTAGCATCATAGAAAAAAGTAATCTGAAAGATATCGCCTTTCGAATCTACGAGTCCAAGCCTAAAACTGGATAGAACTGGATTGAAATGAAAACTAAGTATTGAAATGAATGAAATCATATTTTCAATTGCGTAATATTTAAAAATTGTTTTTTAAATAAAAAATTAACTAAATTTACTATAAAAAATCCAAACACAAATTTTCCGAAATGTCAAAAGCTTCAATTAAAAAATATAAACGGTACTCAAAATTTGGAAATTTTGAAACATTTTGAAATGTAAATGAACTATGACTAATCGAAAATGAATTTTTCAACATACGAATAAAATATTAAAAAATGAGTCCAAGGAATCGTATATATACCGAAGTGTACATGCATAGACTTCCCCTAAGCTTCTTATGAGAACAAACATCTCGAGTTCAAATAAACACAGCTCGCCCAACGTCGATGAGATCGCTTTATGCGTATCATCGACTCACCACTGGTAGTTATTTGGGCTGTTGCCACAATTTAAGTTTTGAAAAAGTTCTCGCAGCTGACGTCTTAAACTACTTGGTGCGTGACCCGGTGCACCCGGATCGTCTGCTCACCACTGTTAGTTATTTTGGCTGTTGGAACAATTTAAATATTAAAAAAGTTCTCGTAGAATACGCGCTAAACTACCTGGTGCGCGACCCGGTGCACCCGGATCATCGACTGACCATTGGTAGTTATTTTGGCTGTTGGAACAATTTAAATTTTAAAAAAGTTCTCTTAGAATACGCGCTAAAATACCTGGTGCGTGACCCGATGCGCCCGCATCGTCGACTCACCACTGTTAGTTATTTTGGCTGTTGGAACAACTTGAATTTTGAAAAAGTTCTCGTAGAATACGTGCTAAACTACCTGGTGCGCGACCCGGTGCACCCGGGTCGTCGAGTTACCACTATTAGTTATTTTGGATGTTGGCACAACTTGAATTTTAAAAAAGTTCTTGTAGAATACGTGCTAAACTACCTGGTGCACGACCCGGTGCACCCGGGTCGTCAAATCACCACTATCAGTTATTTTGGATGTTGGCACAATTTAAATTTTAAAAAAGTTCTCGTAGAATACGCGTTAAACTACCTGGTGCGTGACCCGGTGCACCCGGATCCTCGGCTCACCACTTTTAGTTATTTTGGATGTTGGCACAATTTAAATTTCAAAAAAGGTCTCGTAGAATACGCGTTAAACTACCTGTTGCGTGACCCGGTGCACGCGGATCCTCGGCTCACCACTTTTAGTTATTTTGAATGTTGGAACAATTTAAATTTTTAAAAAGTTCTCGTAGAATACGCGCTAAACTAACTGGTGCGCGACCTGGTGCACCCGGATCCTCGGCTCACCACTTTTAGTTATTTTGGATGTTGGCACAATTTAAATTTTAAAAAAGTTATCGTAGAATACGCGTTAAACTACCTGTTGCGTGACCTGGTGCACGCGGATCCTCGGCTCACCACTTTTAGTTATTTTGAATGTTGGAACAATTTAAATTTTTAAAAAGTTCTCGTAGAATACGCGCTAAACTAACTGGTGCGCGACCCGGTGCACCCGGATCCTCGGCTCACCACTTTTAGTTATTTTGGATGTTGGCACAATTTAAATTTCAAAAAAGGTCTCGTAGAATACGCGTTAAACTACCTGGTGCGTGACCCGGTGCACGCGGATCCTCGGCTCACCACTTTTAGTTATTTTGGATGTTGGAACAATTTAAATTTTTTTAAAGTTCTCGTAGAATACGCGTTAAACTACCTGGTGCGTGACCCGGTGCACCCGGATCCACGGCTCACCACTTTTAGTTATTTTGGATGTTGGCATAATTTACATTTTATAAAAGTTCTCGTAGAATACGAGCTAAACTACCTGGTGCGCGACCCGGTGCACCCGGGTTGTCGAGTCACCACTGTTAGTTATTTTGGATGTTGGCACAATTTAAATTGTTAAAAATTTATCGTAGATGACGTCTTCAACGGCCTGGTGCACAAAACTAAATCATGGTAACGGTAACGGAAACTAAAATAGTAACGGTAACGTACGAAGATGAACTTTCAAAGATAGGAAAATATGAATTTTTTAACAAAAAATGAGTTTCTACGAACAAAATTGAATTTTTCATCCAGACGAATTTTTTCAACCAAAAGGGATGAATTTTTAACGAAATAGTTGAATTCTCTACCAAATAGTTGAATTTTTATCCAAGAAAGATTAAATTTGTACTAAAACAGACGAATTTTTGATAAAAAAAGGACAAATTTTTTTTTTAAGTAGAAATTTCATCCAGAAAAGCTTTCAGGTCATTTTTTAACACCAAAATATGAATTTTAAACAAAAAGTAAATTCTCTACGAAATAGTTAAATTTTCAACAAAACAGTAGAATATTCAACCAAAAGTATGACTTTTTAAAAAGATAGTTTCATTTTTAAAAATTACAAATTTTTTTTTAAAACATTCTTTTAAAACAGATGAAATAAAAAAAGCTTGGAAAAAATAGTTAAATTTTCATCCAAAGAAGATTCCAGTTCACTTTCCAACACCAAAATCAGAATTGTAAACTATAAGTTAATTTTCTGCTAAATAGTCGAATTTTTAACTAAAAAGTATGACTTTTTAACAAGATTGTTATATTTTCAAGCAAACAGTTGCATTGTTCAAGAAAAATGAAAATTCTACTAAAACAAGTGATTCTTTAAATCAAAAAGACACATTTTCAAAAAAATAGTTGAATTTTCATCCAAAAGGATTTCAATAGACTTTTCTACAGAAAAATACGAATTTTAAACAAAAAGTAAATTTTCTAGGAAATTGTTGAATTTTCAAAAAATCAGTTGCATTTTTGTCCAAGAAAGATGCAATATTTCTACTAAAGAAAGATGAATTTTTAAATTAAACAAAAGGTTAATATTATACGAAAAGAGTTGATTTTTTAACCCAAAAAGACAAATTTTCAACAAAACAGTTGAATTTTCCAAAAAAAATGCTGTCTTTTTAAGAAAATTGTTAAATTTTCAACCAAATAATAAAATTTATAACTAAAAAGATAATAATCTTCAGGAGAAAGTTTTTGCGAATTTGCAAAAATTACGTACATGAGTGAAGGACCCCCTCCCCCCTACAGTAACAAATCGTAACAAAATGTCTCGGACCCCCCCCCCCAGCTGTTACGTAATTTAAGTACGGTCCCCAACATATCTTGCATGCAAATCAATATTAAAATCAATTTTTTGGAAAAACTTAATTCTCTAAATCCTCCATAACAATTTCAGCTAAAATAGGAGACAAAACTGATCCTCTGGGAGTTCCAAACTTTTGTTTATAAAAATTATTATTAAATTTGAAATATAATGAATAAAAAACATATTTTTTACCATCAAGAAATAGTTTCTTCGGAATGTTGGTATTAATTTTAATCAAAGTTTTTGTATGGTAATTTCAACTCTTTTGTAAGGGATATTTGGAAACATACCTATTACATCAACTTTCGCACATCTCCTTGCTCTTTAAGAATATTAAAAAATTTGCGATCATGTTTCATATTATCTTTAAGGGTATTTTAAAGATAATATAAAACATGATCGCAAATTATACTAATTTTGAAGTAATTAAAAAGTAATTTTCTTTGACTAGATAATAGAAAGAATTCTTTTTATTAAACAATCAATTTCTCAATGAACATATTTGATTACATTAAACTTTATCAATTCTTAATTAATACTGATTGAAATATTTTATTTACAGGTATATTAATTTTTTTTATACCTTTAGTTATTCCCTATAAATAATCCCTGATGAGGTCTAAATTGGCCTCGAAAGAAGATTAACTTTTTACCAGAAAAGACGAATTTTCCAAAAAATCGCATACATATTCAACTCAAAAATTTGAACAATGGATGTGATGTTAGTCCAAATTTTATTTGAATAATTTTTAGCTTATATCTGTTTCGTTTCTAAAATTTTCTTCGGATTTTTGAAAAAGCAGTTCAACTTTCAACCAAGGAGTTGAATTTTCAATCTAAAAAGGTGAATTTTCCACGAAACATGTATTAGTTAATATTTCAAAGAAAAAGTTTCAAATTAAAATAAACAGTTTTGTACCAACAAAAACGATTCTGCGATGCAATATTTGGTATACAAACAGTTATTTCAAAGACGCGTTTATCCTCAAACTATAACGCAGTCGTGAAACATTAAACACCTGCGCCGAAAAATTTTTTGATTTAAACATAGAAATGGACCCGGAAATCGGTTTGATTCCATTATTATTTTTTTTAACAAGAAATGATATTTAGAGATGGCGCAAGCTTCATAAAGTTTAACACATCTTTCCCATAAGAAGAAAAGACTTCTTTGTGAATTTTATTCAGAATCGTCAATATTAGGTGAATCCAGTTTAAACTCAACACTTTCCTTCCTAATTAGCTATACAATAAAAATAAGTAATTATTTTTTAAATAACACACTCATAAGTCTTTTTTGTATGGTCCTGAAAAATCAGTGATGGGTAAGTTACTTTTCAAAAGGAACTAGTTACAGTTACGAACAAAGTAACTAATTATCCTTATAGTTACCGATTCTAAATGTAACTTTTTCTTAGTTGCATTTCCCAAAAAAAGTAACTATCGTTGCTTCTTTATTCACTCTTGTATTTCAGAAATTATTATTATAGATTAGCAGTTCGAACTCGAAAGTTCATTGCCTCATCTACCCGAGACCGCACCTTGGGGGCTGTTCAGCCTTACGGGCCGTTCCCCTATCCGCAACCTGAGGACGCGCTACGTAGTGGTGATAGGAAACCCACCGAGTAGTATTTCAGAAATATATATCCAAATTTATTTTTCACAAAACTTTATTCATAACTTTTGAGTGATAGTTATTACACTTTTTAATGAACGTGGTAGGTTAGTCATGACCCACATAATATTTCTAAAACAAGGAATGTTTTAGAAAATTTCGAATTTCAGTGTGGAAGAAAAATTTCAGATTTTCTCTTCTGGGATATAAATCTCTTTGGTCCTGAAAAATAATTATTTCCTTCTTAAAGTGTTTCTTTAGATTTACCTAGTTACGACTTCCACTTCTAGAAGATTTACAATATGCTAAGACAAACCGAAAATTTTTCAGTAGATGTTGAATTTTCAACGAAATATATTAATTCTCTACTAAAAAGGATAAATTTTCAACCCAAACAGACATATTTTCAACAAAATACACGAATTTTCAAATAAAAAAAGGAATATCCAACCAAATAGTTGAATCTTTAACTGAACAGTATAGATTTTAAACAAAAAATGGAATAATTAAATTTTCGTTTTGAAAAATGAATGTTTAACAAAAAATAAAATTATCAAAATAGTTAATTTTTCAACGAAAGAGATGAATTTTCAACTAAAACTAGAGCCTCATACGCGCGCTCCGCGCGCGACCAATTTGTTTACATTAATTTATTTTATTTGGAAATGAATTTCAATAAAATACCATAAAATTGATTTTTACTTCAATAATTTTGATTTATACATGGCTTCGCATGGATACCCTCTCACGATGCAGAATAAATAATTCTGTAAAAAATGGAGCATATACGTTGAAAAATAGCCAGACTCTAAATTTTTCAATCGAAATTGTTTAAATAATTAATAATTCTTGTACATTTACAAAACATAGTGAAAATTCATCGGAAAGACAATCTTAGTTGATTCCGCAAATAAATTGTTCTGAATGTGTTTATGAAAATTGTTTAAATAATTAATAATTATTGTAAATTTTCAAAGTATCATAAGAAAGAGCTATTTGAAAAAACATTCTTTATTGATTTCGTAAACAAATTGAGCCTATTCTTAAAAAAAGCCAAACTCTTGATTTGTTGATCAAAATTGTTTAAATAATTATTCATTCTTAGAAATTTGCAGAGCATTCTAGCAAAAAGTAATTGGAAAGCTATTCTTACTTAATTCTATAAAAAATGGAGCCTGTTCGTGAAAAAATAGCCAAACTCTCAGTTTTTTAATTAAAATTGTTTAAATAATTGAAAATTATTGTAAATTTACAAAGCAAAATATAAAACAGTCATCGGAAAGATTTCTTAGTTGAATTCGTAAACAAAGTGAGCCTATTTGTTGAAAAACAGACAAACTCTGAATATGTTTATGAAAATTGTTAAAATAATTAACAATTATTGTAAATTTGAAAAGTAACATAGGAAAGACTTATTTTTAATACATTCTTTTCGGTTCTGTAAACAAATTGAGCCAATTCGTTGAAAATAATGATATTACTATTAATAATTCTTGTAAATTTACAAAGCAGCATATAAAATAATCATAGAAAAGACATTCCTAGTTTATTCCGTAAACAAATTCTGCCGATTCCTTAAAAAATAGACAAACTCTGAATATGTTTAGGAAAATTTTTAAAATAATTAATAATTATTGTATATTTTCCAAGTATCGTAGAAAAGATTTATTGGGAATACATTCTTTCTTTATTCCCTAAACTAATTGATCCAATTCGTTGAAAAATGACCGGGCTCTTAATTTGTTTATGAAAATTGTTTGAATAATTAATAATTTTTGAAAATTTGCAAATCATTATACAAAAAAGTAATTGGAAAGACATTCTCAGCTAATTGTGTAAACAAATTTAGCATATTTGTTAAAAAATAGCCAAACTTTAAATTTCTGTATCAAAATTCTTTAAATTATTATTAATTCTTGTAAATTTACAAAGCAACATAGAAAAGAGTCATCGGAAAGACATTAGTTGATTCCGTAAACAAATTGAGCTTATTCGTTTATAGAAATTGTTAAAAAAATTAATCGTTCTTGTGAATTTACATAAGCAACATAGAAAATAGTCATCAGAAAGACTTTTCTTAACATCATAGAAAAAAGTAATCTGAAAGATATTCTTACTTAATTCTGTACAAAATTGAGCCTATTCGTTGAGAAATAGCCAAACTCTTAATTTTTCAATCAAAATTGTTTAAATAATCAATAATTCTTATAAATTTATAAAGCAACATAGAAAAGAGTTATCGGAAAGATATTCTCAGTTGACTCCGTAAAAAAATTGTGCCTATTCCTAAAAAAATACCCAAACCCTAAATATTTTTATGAAGACTGTTTACATAATTAATAATTATTGTAAATTTGCAAAGCTTCATAGAACAGAGTCATCGGAAGGATATTCTTAGTGAATATTGTAACAGAAATTTGGTTTATTCGTTGAAAAATAGCCAAACTCTGAAGTTGTTCATGCAAAT
>CAKNYM010051476.1:47077-60623 GCA_932195095.1 Andricus curvator
CGATTACACGCTAATATCCAGTTCACCATGGAAATTGAACAAAACGGAAAATTGCCTAGATACCTACATGCCTCCTTCCACCACCACCCATCTCAAAAGCAATCGGTCATCAACTCCATTGTATACAGAGCTGTCTCTATAACAGATAAAGATAACTTACAAAAGGAATTACAAAATGTTAAACAAATCCTAATACAAAACCATTACACAAACACATTGATAAAGCAATAAGAAAATACACTCAAAAAACAGGTCAACACAACCTACTCAAGGAAGAGAGAGAAAAACGATCACCATCCTACCCTACATTCAATGTATCACAGAACAAATAGGAAGAATTTTCAACAAACATACGTAACATTCAAACCATATTTAAACCACCTGCGAAAATAGAACAACTTCTGAACAACCCTAAAGATGAAAAGGCACCTCTCAGTGACCCGGGAGTATACAAAATCCCTTATTTTTGTGACAAAGTCTATATTGGGGAAACCGGGAGTGCGGTGAGCCGACATGCAAAGGAACATGAGAGTAAAGCCAGGCTCAAACATTTCACGCAAACAGAACTACCTGCGCATCATATCAAAACATGATATAGCATTTCATTTGACAAAACAACCGTCATCGCAAAAACGTACAATATTTTTCCAAGAGAACATAGCGGAGCAATCGAAATCTTAAAAAATTCTAATAACATCAATAGGGACAATGGATATAATACCAATCCGATTTGGCTTTCCGTCCTTCCGAGTTAAAAAAAAACACTTGATTGGCCAATGAAGTTCGAGTGTTTACGCTTGATTGCTCTGCTCGCCAGTGCTGAGTAGAGCGTTCAAGAGTAAAAAGTAAAAACAAAAATCTGTATACATATATCAAAAACTTAGGCTGTTTGATAAAAAAATACGTATCTAATGGATCGTTATCTAATTCAAACCTGTGAATCCCCGAACGAATAGACGTCCGGCATCTCGCGACCCCTCCTTGTCAGTGTATTATGAATAAAAAATTGATCTATTGTTATTTATTTTACAGAATTAAGTTCGCAGGGCAGCAAGCTCTCGTGTCTGGGCCCGCCCCCACGTCAACGTGCATGTTCGAGCCAATCAATAATAGAGTTGCGTAAGTTACTTTTCTTTAATACCCGTGCGGGAAATGCGATTTTGGGACTATGGCGCGAAACAGTAAAAGTGATCGATTCCACGCTCGACGATGAATCCGTGTGATAAAACTCACTTTCACTTTTAATTTTATTGTGGTTCTCTTAAATCTGTTTGGATTCACTGTTTTGAGTTTTCCAGAGTTCCTAAATTTTTGCGATTATCGCGAGAAGCCTTTGAGTTATCGCAAAAATAAGGTGACGGCTGGAGTATAAAAAGCATCGAAAAACTACTTCGGAAGAGAAATTTTTTATTTCATGAATAGAGTTAAATACACTACAGTAGATAATTATTAATAGTAAATAATCATGATTAACTACATATCTAGCAAAGAATATTGACTGTTTTTTTAGTATAATATTTCAGCAATGATAGTAATTTGAATTACGACTTTTTGTTAAGAAAGAATGATTAATTATTGAATAAGGGCAAAAATTAAGTTGTAGCATGAAACAAAGTTGGACCCTTTTTGTATCAGTTCAGCTAAAATTCTGCTTATATTTTTATAAACATTTCAGCGTTGTTATTATTATATATTTAGAACACCTGGAACATGTGGAACTAGGAAGACGAAAACCCAGGACCCCATTAGAGTTGGGTAAGTTACATTTTCTTTAAGTATCTCCTTATCGTTACACTGAGCGAAGAATTCCCGTGTAGTTCGGGTGGTTTCTCTTTTTTTCTGTTTCACACGAAGGTTTGGCGCGCTTGCACTACTGAGACGTGCGATCACCCCAACCATTCGGGTGCTTACCTGAAACAGCAGCGGCCGAAGTGGTGGGGCGCCCGCCCGAATAGTTGGGGAGCTTGCACGAATGATTTGGGAGATTCGAGTCGTCAACCGCGTTGGATGTTGCGCGTTCGACGTTTGCGCATGTTCGCTAATGGCCGCAGCTGATGAACATCAGGCTCTGCCCGAATGTCACTGTTTCTAGTTTATGTCGATTTTATTGTTGATGTGCGAGATGTCAGTGGAATAAAGTGTAACTAGTTATCTGGTTTTTCTTGGGATAATCCTTAACGAAGGTAAGAGAAATATAAAACGTTATTCTTTCCTTGCACATGAGTCGAAAAATCAAATCATTAGCGAACATGCGCAAACGTCGAACGCGCAACATCCAACGCGGTTGACGACTCGAATCTCCCGAATCATTCGTGCAAGCTCCCCAACTATTCGGGCGGGCGCCCCACCACTTCGGTCGCTGCTGTTTCAGGTGAGCACCCGAGTGGTTAGGGTGATCGCACGTCTCAGTAGTGCAAGCGCGCCAAACCTTCGTGTGAAACAGAAAAAAAGAGAAAGCACCCGAACTATTGGGGTGTGAACCCGAACTACACGGGAATTCTTCGCTCAGTGTAGGATACTCAGCAAAAAAAGTAAATCGTTAGAGTAAGGTTACTGAAAGAAGGAACTTCCAGTTCCCTAAAAGTTACTTACCCCCCCCCCCCTCCTGCCTATTTTCAGAATCTAAAAATAAATGGGCATAACTAGAATAAAATGTACCTACGAGATGTTTTGAGATTTGAACAACAATATTTTTCTAATGCAATAAACACAAAAGCCTAATAATAGTATCTTCTTTAAATCGTTAAAAGTTTAAAAATTAAACAAACTTACCTGTGAGTGAAGTTATATTATAATTATATGAAGCGCCACCATCGAATAGATCAACGTGTAGTATCCCCACTTTACACCATGCTACTACAATTTTTGAAGCATAAGCATTCTATTTAACTATTGTCCTAATTCCGCAGGAAATCCCCAAAAGTATAATTTTGGTGGGCTATTTATCAGTGAAAAAATATTCCTATATTTTTTTTTCTGTGTTATAAATGGACTATCTATGAAGTTAGATATAGGAATAGTTATACATTGTATAGGGTGGAATTGAACTATTCGGAGAAAACTGAAAAAAATTTATTCACCAAGAATTGTGATATTTAAACTTTTTTATACTCAAACCCTTTAAAATTTCAATTTTTTAAGTAAATTTAAAGCATTCAAAAAATAAATATTTTCAAATGTTTCATTATGATTTTCAAAATTGAAATATTTCAATTTTGAGTGAAAAGTCAAAACTTATGATAGGGTAAGATTGAAAATTTACAGTTCAACATGAAAATTCAGAACTTTTAAATTGTAGCCATTCAAAGTAGAACGAATTATTTAACTACTGAGGCATCAATTTCAGATAGTACTATTTTAATATATTTTGATTTCAAATAACTTTATTTTCAACTGTTTCAAATCGTTTTATTTTTCACCTTTCGTTCAGTATTATTATTATTCTTGCTTGAATTTTTCACGTCAAATATTTTTTTATTTTATATCATTCATTTTTCAGAACCTTTAACTAAAAATAGGACGATTTTAAGATATTACATTAAAAACTGATTGCTATGGATGAATCCAATGTTTGCAATTGCACAATTTTATGACTTGAAATTTTGTGTTTTTTCAAACTTGAGTTTGAAATTTCCATATCTTGGAACATTTTCAAACACAAAATAATTCAATTTTCATTGCCTGGTTCTAAAATCGTCTTATTTTTAAGGCTTGGATTTAGGACCTTATTTTTCGAATTTCTTCTGGCCTTTAATAGGCATTTAATAGAAAATTAACTATCAAGTTTTTCAATTTGATATTCTACGAATTTTAAGAACCAGATGAATTTTTACATTTATAGTTGAAAACAAATAATTTTCAATATTTATATCTGAATATATTAAACTTGAAACTGATATTTAAACTTAACTACATCATTGTAAAATTGAAAAATGAAAATGCAGAAATTTTAAAGGTGATAAATATATTACACTAGTCTAAAAAATTGAAAAAAATTTGTTATGCATTTATTGACGCTATATTTTTCCAATGCATTTTGGCTTACTAAACTTAAAAATCGCATTTTCGAAAAAAATTTTATGGATTGGTTTTAAAAATGTTGTATCTTTATTTTCGTGGGAAACAATGCCTTTACTTAATAGTTCGGTTCATTGCACCTGAACTACCAAATTGATCAGGAACATGCCATTTATATTCGTTTAGCAGTAAACTAGTGTTATTTTCAAGTATCATATCAAGTGTCATTCAAAAAGTTTGGATATATTGTCTTTACTAAAAAATGTGATTCCTATAAAAAAATCATTTTTATTTTTAACGTTCAAAATTAAAGAATTTTAAATATTGCAAACATTAAATATTTAATTATTTTAATGACATTAAAAACTAATGATTCCAAACTTGAAGTGTTAGAAATAAAACTGTTCTAAATGCAAGGTCTTTTTACTTTCCCCACTTTTGTACACAGACCTTTTAAAATTGAAGGTTAAAGCATCGACAACTGTAATTTGGTGATTGTGAATTCTCTTTTGTTAAAGCTTCTTCGGCTTTAATGAACCACTTAATCATAAAGTTAGTAATTTCTTCTGTCTTTTTATTGGAAAGGTGAACAAAATTCTATTTTTTTAAATCTCTTACACTATATCGACTATTATAAAAAAGTTATACAGCAATCGTTTAAATAATTATTGTTTGCTTAAACAATTTTCTTCAATATATTAAGAATGCACAAATTGACTTCCTCATTTGTCCCACAAGAAAAAAAGTAACTATTCATAATATAATAAAATAAGTTGTTCAAGCAAATAATAACTATTTAGAAAATGGAGGCATAACTTTTGGGAGAAACAATATCTTAATAATGATCCATCCAATATAGTGTAAAAAACTTGAAAATACTAGAATTTTCTGCACCTTTCTAGTGAAAAGTCAGACAGGAATGATTAATAATGGTCCAATAAACTATTTAGTTTCTTGAATAGAATATATTATTCCGAACGTCCATTAGGTCCATTAAACCTCCAGAAAATATGAAATTTTCTTACTGATGATTTCTTATATTTTGTAACGAGCTTGGGAAAAACATTTTGCTTAGAAGTATTAACTCACACAGTAAATATATTATTAGTAATTTATATGTATATTATTATAAAATGAATTGAATTACAATTTTTAAAAAGTAAATATTTTGTATTATTGAAAATTAAGGCTTGAAAAAATGTTTTCAAATGAAAGTTTTGGAATTTTGATTTTATTTTATTATCATCTCACTTTATTTAAAACGCAACATTCATTTACATAACTGATATATAAATAATAAATAGTTTAAACATCGTAATAATATATCAAATGAAAAATCGAAATCACTATTTTAAGATGAGACAAACGTTGAATTGAGATTTAAATTTAAATTTTTTGCAGAAATAAAATTTTTCTCATGAGATATGGGGATGCTGAATTAGAATAAAAACTGTTTAAAAAAAAATATTCGGTTCCGAGAAATAATTATCAGGGTTCACAGTCTTCCCCTGTTTTTCTTAGTTTCCCCTTTTTTCTTGAGATTTCCCTTTTCCCCCCTATTCTCAAAAACCTTCCCCCTTTTCCCCTTTTCTCTTTAAATATACGATATTTGAAAATGTACCCATTATTGAATAATAATTAAAGCAATTATAGCACTTAAATAAATTATTTATCAATAAATAAGGTACACGTTCCAAGTTCAGACCATTACAAATAAATACTCTTAAACAAATTTGTAGATGAAACATTTTAAAGCAAGTTGAAAACGTTAAAAGTGCCGACAGAAGTTATTATCCAATATAAAATTGGAACAGTTACAAAATATATATTATTTTTTAAATAAGTATTAGAAGATTAATACATTTTAGTTGAAATGTACAAAGTTAAATACCTAATTAAAAAATGGAATATTCCAAACTCATCAACTGGAATTTTAAATGTTCTAACTTGAGCAATTTTTAATTTTTTTAAATTTTTACTTGAAAATTTAACTATTTTCGAAACTTTTTTTTTGTTGAAAATTAATTTTTTTAAACTCACAATTGAACTTTTCCATTTGTGTTTGAAAATTGATCTTTTTTAGTTGGAAATTCAACTATTTGGTTGCATGTTCAAATTTCGTTCAAAAGTTATATTTTTTGGCAGAAAGTTGGTTAAAAATGTAACTATTTGGTTGAAAATATATTTATTTTGTTTAAAAGCTGTCTTTTTGGTTTAAAATCAAACTACTTTGTTAAAAATGCACTTTTTCAAACTGAAAATTGCAATTTTTGATTGAAAATTATTTTTTGTATTGAAAGCTTATATTTTTGAGTTAAAAATTCGAGTGTATTATAGAAAGTACTTTTTTGGCACGAAAATGGAATAAATAGGTAGAAAATTGGTATTTTCATTTGAAAATTAGTTTCTTGAAATGAAAATGTAGAAATTCCATTTTTGGTTCAAAGTTGATCTTTTTTATTTTCAAAATTCAAATATTTGGTTAAAAATTTATGTAATCTGTTAAGAATTTGTCCTTTTTTTGTAGAAAAATCATCTTTATTTATATTTATTTTATTATTATTTATTATATTATATTATATATTATTACATATTATGTATATATATTATTATATTATATATATTTATTATTTATTATTATTATTATTTATTTATTTATTTATATTTATATTCGACATTTTGAATACAATTTTTTTTCTTCTTCGGCTAAAAAATCTTTTTTGGTTGAAAACTCAACTCTTGTTGAAAATTCGTGTTTTTGGGTTAAAGATTCAAATGTTTTGTAGAAAATTTGAATTTTCTCTGGAAAATTCAATAGTTTGGTGATTTTTGAACAACTTTGTTAAAAATTCATTTCTTAGTTATAAATTCATCATTTTAGTTAAAGTTTTTCTTGTTTGTTAAAAAGTAGGTTTTTTAAGTAACAATTGTAATGTTTGGTTGAAAATTAACTTCTTAATTATTAATTCATATTTTCGTGTTGAAAAATCAACTGCATTGTAGAAAATTCAACAATTTGGGAGAAAATTCAGTTTTTTCAATTGAAAATTAATTTTTTGAAACGAAAATATAACTATTCGATTTTTGGTTAAAAAATGTTGTTCTTAATTAAAAAATTCAACTATTTTGTTCAAAAATTATCTTACTCATTGAAAATTTAAAATTGCGAAATTTAAAAATAAATTTCTTGCTCAGTTACAATTTTTTTGAAAATATGCAAAAACATGTTTTTTTTTTGATTGAGTCATATGCACACATTTAAAAAGAGTTGAATATGTCGAAACTGAAATTTATTCAGCTTGAACCAAAGAAACATTTTTTTATTTTCTTTTTCGGAAAAAAATGTTTGTCGTGAATTAAGATTTTTGGGATTTCATATCTTTTCTTGAGATTTTCGAACGTTATAAACACCACGAAAAAAATGTTTCCCATGGATAAAAAATTATAACATGTTTCTTTGGTTCAAGGTGACTCAATTTCAGGTTCGAATCAATCCAAGAAACATGTTTTTGTATATTTTCCAAAAATTTTCAATAAGGAAAATTTTTTGTTTAATCAAAAAAAATTGTTTAATTGTAAATTTAAGAAAGAGAACAGAAGATATTAACTGATTTAAATTGTTTTAAATTTAGATTGAAAGTATTAATTATAGTAAGGATGAAATGACAAATCTTGGAAAGAAATATTTATGAGAACGATGTCAAACATATCAAAATTGTGTATTTAACTAATTTTATTTTTTCCCGGACTTTTTTATTACTCTCTGGATAGGTTTCCAACGATCTAAGTATATCCAATTTTTTAAAATAAATCTTTAATGGCAGAAATCATTGAAAAATCATTAAAAGTTATTTAAAAATGTAACTTTTCTTACGAAAAGGTTGTTTGTTCTTTTTGACATATGAAAATAAATGTTTAATCTTTCCCCTTTTTCGTGCGAAAACCAGCCTATTTCCCCTTTTTTGAGCTCCTTTTACGCTGTGATCCCTGTAATATCAAAGATCGCGATATCATAGTAGTATGGTAGATTTTATTGTTGTTGAAAATCTGAAAAAAAATTAGAAAATATTTTTTTTTCATGAAATGGTAGTAATTTTTATAAATATCAATGTGAAAAGGTTGAAAAAATTATTACTACGTTAAAATTGGAAATTAATTTGAACTAAAATTTTATTACAAATTATTTTTTCATTATTGGTTCAAAAAATGATATGTCGAAAACAATGTATTATTCTACTAAAAAAAAATTCTTCCAAATAATATAATATTTGAACTTAGGTGGCTTAATCAAGTACGATCCTAATCAATTTTAGTGTTATAAGAAATTAAAAATATCATAAGCAGAAAATTCCATAGTAGAAATAATGTAAAAAAAAGGATTCTTTTTATATATAATTCTTCATAATATTTTTAAATTCTGAAAATTTTGTACAAAACAAAGAAACAGTATTGAATTATAAAGTAGAGTTGTTCACTATGTTCATTTATAATAATTATCTCAACTGATATTATGATAAAAGAGAAAACATTATAAAATAGTTTCCGATAATTTATTTAATTTTGTAAAATGTCAGTGCGCGGTCTGTCTTATATATTGAAAAGCGAAAATCTGTTGTTTTACTGATAAGCAAGTTATAAGTCGTCCTTCTTTTTTAATTTGAAACGGACCGCCTAAAAAATGTTGCGGAGGGGGCCTACACGTTTCTAGTTGTGCCACTGAACTCACTTACAATTTCAAATAGTAAGGCTAACAATCTCGCGCAGTGCTTATTGCAATGCGAAAAAGCAGATCGAACTCACTTGCAAAAGTCAAACTCACAATTCTTTGCTTACTATGAAAATTAGTTATTCATACAGTTTACATGTTCAAATGTACTATTTCAAATGGTTATTGAAGCTACTTGTTCTAGTAATCTTTCTTTTTACAATTTGAAGTAGTAATGCTGACTTTAGAATTTGTATATTTTCAGATCACTATCTCATTCAGTATCAAAAACTATTTGAATTGTTTCTTGTGCAATGCGAACAAGTAAACTTCAAGTTAACAATACATCAAAATGAATCTAACTATCTACTTTTTTCCGTGTTCCTGCGTCATTAATTCCACAAAATACTAACTTTTTATGATTCACAGAAGAAATTAAAATTTGTTAACAAAGAATAATTGTCTAAATAATTTAAAATGTATTAAAACATAAATGCAAACCTCTCACTCGTCGAATGAAAAAATTGCACGCTAAAAATTTTCTTAAAAACCCCCTCTCTAGCATGAATTTGAAATAAAGCTGCTCTTCTGTATTTTCTGGGCATTTTCCAGGAACAGTGTCTTGTCCTCTAGCAGAAAATAAGTTTTTTGGAACACCCTAGTGACACGTGCTTACATATATTTCCTTTCATTCAATTCAAGTTAAATATCAAAAGAAAGGATCGTGAAATTCGTGTTAACTTATGATTGAATGTAATTAATTATACAGGGTTTGTATAAAAAGTATCGGGAAAAGTTTCGGCAAAATATATTTATTTAAGATATTACTACAAAACCTTAAAATTCTTCAAAGTACATCCCTTGAGCGTCGAAACACTTTTGCCAGCGGATTTTCCACGACTCGAAGGCTCCCTGGTAGGCGGATTCCGTAAGGCCCTTAAGGGTACGCGTGCAAGCTTCTTTGACGGCACTTAGGGTCCCATGGTGGTGTCATTTGAGTCAGGATTTCACTTTGGGGAATAGAAAGAAGTCTGCTGGGGCTAGTTCGGGGCTGTAAGGGGTTTGAGGAATCTTCACGACGCCGTTTTTCGTCAGGTTCTCGGTCACCTTGAAGCAGGTGTGAAATTTCAAATTGCATCACGACAATGCAACCAGCCACACCTGCTACAAGGTGACCGACTACCTGACGCAAAACGGCGTCGCGACGATTCCCCAACCCCCTTGCAGTCCCGACTTGGCCCCAGAAGACTTTTTTCTATTCCCAAAAGTGAAACCCTGACTCAAATGACAGCACCATTGGACCCTAAGTGCCGTAAAAGAAGCTTGCACGCGTACCCTTAAGGACCTTCCGGAATCCGCCTACCAGGGAGCCTTCAAGTCGTGGAAAAGCTGCTGGCAAAAGTGTTTCGACGTTCAAGAGATGTACTTTAAAGAATTTTATGGTTTTGTAGTAATATCTGAAATAAATCTATTTTTCCCGATACTTTTTATACAAACCCTGTACTATCAGAAACACTATTAAATTTCTCTGAATCCGTTTAGAAATTAAAAAAAAAATTAACACTGGTTTTTCCAAATTATTTAAAATCTAAGTTACAGCGGCATATAAAAGGTCCATACATGTGATTTTTTTTGTTTCAACATCAGCTGGAATTCGAAATATGGTGCCAGGCTATGTTAAGGTAGAAATGGGGGATGGCTCAGTTTTTGAAGACAAGATGACTCCGCTGGTCGAATGCGGCACAGCAGATTGGATGGCGCATATGGATTTGATAAATCATCATTACTATTCGGCTTATATAGAAATTGAAAAAGAGGAAAATAACCATGAATGCGTCGGTTTTTACTGGGCAAGGAACCTTCCTAAGTCAAGCGAGAACCCTACATACGTGGATTTTCCTCCTGGTACTCGAGGTCCAGTGTACGCTCTAATATTTCTTGCTGATCGTGAACAAATTGAATTTTTTGTAGCTGAAAAATTTGAATTGTATGAACCCCATAAATATCATTTACGTGACTCGCCTAGCAGGCGACCCATCAACCACATATTTGTACTAATGCATACTGGCCCTATCTATTTTGCACCTGTAAAAGTCGTCGACTTTGAAGATGTAGAATATTAACATACATATAATTTCTTATTCATTGCAGTGCTACATACAGGGTTTGTATAAAAAGTATAGGGAAAAGTTTCGGGAAAATAGATTTATTTCAGATATTGCTAAAAAACCTTAAAATTTTTCAAAGTACATCCCTTGAGCGTCGAAACACTTTGCCAGCGGCTTTTCCACAACTCGAAGGCTCCCTGGTAGGCGGATTCCGGAAGGTCCTTAAGGGTACGCGTGCAATCTTCTTTGACAGCACTTAGGGTCCCATGGTGGTGTCCTTTGAGGGAGAATTCCACTTTTGAGAATAGAAAAAAGTCTTCTGGGGCCAATTCGGGACTGTAAGGGCGTTGGGGAATCGTCACGACGCCGTTTTGCGTCTGGTAGTCGGTCACCTTGGAGCAGGTGTGTCTGGGTGCATTGTTGTGATGCAATTTCCAATTTCACACCTGCTCCAAAGTGACCAACAACTTGACGAAAAACGACGTCGTGACGATTCCTCAACCCCCTTACAGTCCCGACTTGGCCCCAGCAGACTTTCTTCTATTCCCAAAAGTGAAATCCTCCCTCAAAAGACACCACCATGGGACGCTAAGTGCCGTCAAAGAAGCTTGCACGCGCACCCTTAAGGACCTTCCGCAATCCGCCTACCAGGGAGCCTTCGAGTCGTGAAAGAGCCGCTGGCAAAAGTGTTTCGACGCTCAAGGGATGTACTTTGAAGAATTTTAAGGTTTTGTAGCAATATCTGAAATAAATCTATTTTTCCGAAACTTTTCCCGATACTTTTTATACAAACCCTGTATTCTTATATGAATGTCGTGAAAAATAGATAGAACTTGACAAACTCAGGACCGTAACATTTTTCCTCTGGAAAGGTACAAAAATATCGAATGTTAACCGTAGTAAATGGTTACACAAACCTACAAAACATTAATTAAGTTTTCAATAAAAAAATTTAACTGGGTTCAAGTTAAAATTATTCTTGGTTGAAATATCAACTATTACAGTACTTTTTCTTTTTGGTTAAAGAATTATAATTTTAGTCAAGAAGTCCACTATTGGGTTGTAAATTATCTTTTTTGTTATGGATTTAAATTTTCGGGTTTAAAATTCAACTGTTTTGTATAAAATTGATGTGTATTGTTAAAAATTAAACTTTTTGGTTAGAAATTATTCTATTTGGTGGAAAATTCTTGGTGGAAAGTAGAACTACTTTGTTAAAAATTCATTTTATTTTTCAGAGTTACCTTCGGTTGAGAATCTAACTATTTTGTTAAAAATTTGTTTTTTCACTAAAAATTAATTTTTATATCTGAAAATTTAACTACTCTATTTTTGGTTTGAAAATTTTTCCTTTACAAGTTAAAAATTCAACTATTTGGTAATAAATTTATGTCTTCTAAACTTTTTTGTTGAAAATGTAACTTTCTTCTAAAAAATTCATCTATTTAGCTTCACTGTTAGGAAAAAATAGTCGCTGAAGTCGTATAAAATGTATTCTTATAAATCTATTATAAATTGTATCACACACGTGAAATTAAAATTTAATATACATGTGCATATTGAATGTAAAATAAGTTTTATTATAAAAATATTGTGTAATAATAATATTGTTTTATTTGATTAGAAAAATTGGATTATCGATAAGAGGTAAACATTGTTTTAATGAAATAATCATTTTTTAAGTTAAACATTTGTGCATTTGGTTGGAAGAAATTTTGCTTTCAATTTAGAATACCAAGGAGACCATTCCAAATAAATATTTCTTTCAATCAAAGCAATATTTCACTAAGATAATGCGTGTCCATTCAATTGAAATAAAAACATTTTATATTTATGAATTTTTGTGTAATTTATTTGCATTGTATACTTGTTTAGATTAAGCTAATATGTCGCCAGTTAATTCCAAATCTTCCTAATTGATGAAATTTCAAATTCATCATCAAAATTATCAATAAGATTACAAATTTCGAAAGTAAATTTCCGGAGACAATTTTTTTTAGAAAAATCACAATAACGCTATAGGCTTCAATAACAACAATAAAATTAAAAATTCCGAACGTCAACTTTCTACGGAAAAATCTTCTCAGAGAAAAAATTCTTCAAAAATGAGAAAAACGCTATAGGCTTCGATAAAAACAATAACATTAAAAATTTTGATAGTACATTTTCTGAGGAAGAATTTTCTGAGAAATTTTGTTTACAAAAATCACAGAAACGCTATAGGCTTCGACAACAACAATAACATAAAAAATTTGAATAGTAAATTTTCCGAG
Organism: Andricus curvator; assembly: GCA_932195095.1. Lineage (NCBI taxonomy): Eukaryota > Metazoa > Arthropoda > Insecta > Hymenoptera > Cynipidae > Andricus > Andricus curvator. The sequence goes on from CAKNYM010051476.1 coordinate 60,181, forward strand.
GAAACATTTTCTGAGAAAAGTCTTTTACAAAAATCACAAAAGCACTATAGGCTTCAATAACAACAAAAACATTAAAAATTTAAATCGTCAATTTTCTGCGGAAAAATTGACCAAAAAATTTTTTTTTCAGAGATGACAAAAACGCTATAGGCTTCGATAACAACAATAACATTAAAAATTTCCATAGTAAATTTTCTGCGAAAAAACTTTTTGAGAAAATTAAAACAAAAATCACAGAAACGCTATAGGCTTCAATAACAATAATAACATTACAAATTTCGAACTTCAATTTTCTGCGGAAAAATTTTCTCAGAGAAAAAATACTTCAAAGATGAAAAAACGCTACAGGCTTCGATAAAAACCAAAACATTAAAAATTTCGATAGTACATTTCCTCAGGAAGAATTTTCTGAGAAATTTTGTTTACAAAAATCACAGAAACGC
>CAKNYM010051476.1:60633-73273 GCA_932195095.1 Andricus curvator
CTGAGAAATTTTGTTTACAAAAATCACAGAAACGCTATAGGCTTCGATAACAACAATAACATAAAAAATTTGAATAGTAAATTTTCCGAGGAAAAATTTTCTGAGAAAAGTTTTTTTACAAAAATCACAAAAGCACTATAGGCTTCAATAACAACAAAAACATTAAAAATTTCGATCGTCAATTTTCTGCGAAAAAATTTTCTCAGAGAAAAAAATTTTCAAAAATCACAAAAACGCTATAGGCTTCAATAACAGCAATAACATTAAAAATTACGATTGTCAATTTCCTGCAGAAAAATTTTCTCGGAGAAAAAATTCGTCAAAAATGACAAAAACTCTATAGGCTTCGATAACAACAATAACATTAGAAATTTCGATCGTAAATTTTCTGAGGAGAAATTTTCTATGCAAATTTTTCAACTGAAATCACAAAAACGCTATAGGCTTCAATAACAACAATAACATAAAAAATGTCGGTCTTAAATTTTCTAAGGAAAAATTTTCTGAAATTTTTTTTTTAAAATGACAAAAACGCTACAGGCTTCGATAACATCAATAAGATTAAAAATTTCGATAGTAAATTTCCCGAGGAAGAATTTTCGGAGACAATTTTTTTACAAAAATCACAATAACGCTATAGGCTTCGACAACAACAATAACATACAAAATTTGAATAGTAAATTTTCCGAGGAAAAATTTTCTCAGAAAACTCTTTTACAAAAATCACAAAAACACTATAGGCTTCAATAACAAAATTAACATTAAAAATTTCAATCTTATATTTTCTGAGGAAAAATTTTCTGATAAATTCTTTTTACAAACATCACAAAAACGCTATAGGCTTCGATAACAAGGATAACATTAAAAATGTCGATAGTAAACTTTCGGAGGAAAAATTTTCTGACAAATTTTTTTTACAAATATCACAAAAACGCTATCGGCTTCGATAACAACAATAACATTAAAAATTTGAATAGCAAATTTTCCGAGGAAAAATTTTGTGTGAAAAGTTCTTTACAAAAACACTATAGGCTTCAATAACAAAAATAACATTAAAAATTTCAATCTTATATTTTCTGAGAAATTCTTTTTACAAACATCGCAAAAACGCTATAGGCTTCGATAACAACGATAACATTAAAATTGTCGATAGTAAACATTCGGAGGAAAAATTTTCTTACAAATATCACAAAAACGCTATAGGCTTCGATAACAACAATAACATTAAAAATTTGAATAGCAAATTTTCCGAGGAAAAATTTTGTGACAAAAGTTCTTTATAAAAATCACAAAAACACTATAGGCTCCAATAACAAAAATAACATTAAAAATTTCAATCTTATATTTTCTGAGGAAAAATTTTGTGAGAAAAGTTTTTTACAAAAATCACAAAAACTCTGTAGGCTTCGATAACAACAATAACATGAGAAATTTCGATCTTAAATTTTCTGAGGAGAAATTTTCTATGAAAATTTTTCAACTGAAATCACAAAAACGCTATAGGCTTCAATAACAACAATAACATTAAAAATTTCGATCTTATATTTTCTGAGGAAAAATTTTCTGAAGAAAATGTTTTCAAAATGACAAAAACGCTACAGGCTTCGATAACATCAATAAGATTAAAAATTTCGATAGGAAATTTCCGGAGGAAAAATTTTCGGAAACAATTTTTTTAGAAAAATCACAATAACGCTATAGGCTTCAATAACAACAACAACAATAAAAATTTCGAACGTCAATTTTCGGCGGAAAAATTTTCTGAGAAAAAATTCTTCAAAAATGACAAAAACGCTATAGGCTTCGATAAAAACAAAAGCATTAAAATTTTCGATAGTAAATTTTCTGAGGAACAATTTTCTGAAAAATTTTGTTTACAAAAATCACAAAAACGCTATAGGCTTGGACAACAACATTAACATAAAAAATTTGAATAGTAAATTTTCAGAGGAAAAAGTTTGATAGAAAAAACTTTTACGAAAATCACAAAAACACTAAAGGCTTAAATAACAACAATAACATAAAAAATTTCGATCGTAGATCTTCTGAGGAAAAATTTTTCGAGAACATTTTTTTACAAAAATCACAAAAAAATAATAGGCTTCAATAACAACAATAACATTAAAAATTTCGATAGTAACTATTCTAAGGAAGAATTTTCTGAGAAATGTTGTTTACAAAAATCACAGAAAGGCTGTAGGCTTCGATAAGAACAATAACATTACAAATTTCGATAGTAAGCTTTCTGAGGAAAAATTTTCGGAGAAAATTTTTTTACAAATATCAAAAAAATCCTATAGACTTCGATAACAACAATAACATTAAAAATTTCGATCGTCAATTTTCTGCGGAAAAATTTTCAGAAAGAAACAATTTTTCAAGAATAACAAAAACGCTATAGTCTTCGATAACAACAATAACATAAAAAATGTTGATAGTAAATTTTCTGAGAAATTCTTTTTACAAACATCACAAAAACGCTATAGGCTTCGATAACAGCGATAACATTAAAAATGTCGATAGTAAACTTTCGGAGGAAAAATTTTCTGGCAAATTTTTTTTACAAATATCACAAAAACGCTATATATAGGCTTCGATAACAACAATAACATTAAAAATTTCGATAGTAAATTTTCTGAGAGAATTTTTTTACAAAAATCACAAATACGCTATAGGCTTCAATAACAACAATAACATAAAAAATTTCTATCGTAAATTTTCTGAGGAAAAATTTTCTGTGAAAATTTTTTTTTGAAAGAAGACAAAACCGCTCTAGGCTTCGATAACAACAATAACATTAAAAATTTCAATAGTAAATTTTCTGAGGAAAAATTTTCTGAGAAATTTATTAAATAAAATCAGAAAGCGCTATAGGCTTCAATAACAACAATAACATTAAAAATTTCGATCGTAAATTATCTGCGGAGAAATTTTTCAAAAATGACAAAAACGCTATAGGCTTCAATAACAACAATAACATAAAAAATTTCGATAGTAAATTTTCTGAGAAACTGTTTTTTACAAAAATCACAAAAATGCTGTAAGCTTCGATAACAACAATAACATTATAAATTTCGTTATTAAATTTTCTGAAGAAAAATTTTCTGAGAAATTGTGTTCACAAAAATCACAAAAACGCCATAGGCTTCGATAACAACAATAACATAAAAAATTTCGATCGTAAATTGTCTGAGGAATAATTTTTCGAGAAATTTTTTTTACAAAAATCACAAAAACGCTATTGGCTTCAATAACAAGAATAAAATTGAAAATCTCGATCGTAAATTTTCTGAGGAAAACTTTTCTGAAAAAAAATTATTCAAAAATGAAAAAAACACTATAGGCTTCGATAACAACAATAACATTAAAAATTTCGATCGTAAATTTTCTGAGGAAAAATGTTCTTAGAACAAAATTTTTTCAAATAAGACAAAAACGCTATAGACTTCGATATATTGTTATTGTTATTATGGAAGCCTATAGTGTTTTTGTTATTTTTGGAAATCGTTTTTCAGAAATTTTTTCCTTTGAAAATTTATTATCGAAATTTTTAATGTTATTGTTGTTATTGAAGCCTATAGCGTTTTTGTCAGTTTCGTAAAAAAATCTTCGCAGAAAATTTTACGTCAGGAAATTCACTATCGACATTTTTAATGTTATTGTTGTTATTGAAGCCTATGTCGTTTCTGTCATTTTTGTAAAAAAATTGGCTGAGAAAATTCTTCCTCAGGAAATTTTCGATCGAAATTTTTAATGTTATTGTTGTTATCGAAGTCTATAGCGTTTTTGTCATTTTTGAAAAAATGTTTTTCTCCGAAAATTTTTCCTCAGAAAATTTACTATCTAAATTTTACTGTTATTGTTGTTATAAAAACTTTAAAATTAATTGATCTGATGATTCGGGCTAAAAACTAAGGTTGGTAACGAGGTGGGGGGGGGGGTTGTAAGTGGAAATAGCATTACAAACTCAGATAACATTTAGAACTTGAACCCAATAAGAAAATCCAATTACAATCGGAATCCCATTTAAGTATCTCCCATTTAAGTCGTTCCGAGAATTGATGCCTCGGCGTTTTCGTGGTGAGAGAGGAGACCGCGGGATCGAGAGAGCGTTGCTCAGTCATGCGTAACCACCATCAGCGTAGCGACAAAGGAGCAGTGCGCGGGTACTCACGCACGTCTGCTGCGTAATATTTTGTATTCCAGTTGGAAATGGTTCCACGCTCCTGAATGTTCATATTCAGAGCGAGCGAATGTTGTGTTCGCTTTAAGTGAAGGCCCTTAGGACCATGCCCGAAACCACACTTAAATGTGATTCCCGGTGTATATTTTTGGTTAAAATTTATTTTTTTTTTATTTGAAAAGGCTACTATTATATTTTTGGTTCGAAATTTATCTCGTTTGGTTAAAACTACTATTATTTGGTTGAAAATTTAATTCTTTTGTTGAAAATGCAGTTGCATTTTATTATTTTATTATTTATTGTTAGAAAGTCATATTTTATATTAAAAATTCAACTACTTTGTTGCAAATTCATTATTTAGTTGAGGTTCATCTCTTTCGTTCAAAATTAAAAAATTTCGAAGGAAATTCGTTTCAGGTTTGGTTGAAAATAAATTTTTTAAACTGACAATTAAACTATGACATTTTTGGTCAAAAATTTATCTTTTGCAGTTACAAAAATTGAACTGGAAGTTCAACTTTTTGGTAGAAAATTCATAAATTTTGTTGAAAATTCGTCTTTTTTGGTAGAAATTTAATCTTCTTGGTTGAAAATTTATCCTTTTTGGTTAAAAATACAGCTGTTTGGTTGAAATATCAACTGTTACATTCTTCGTTGAAAATTCATTTTTCTTGGTTGACAAGTCGATTATTTGACTGAAAGTTGAACTACTTTGTAATAAAATTAATTTTTTCATTAAGGATATAGTTAAAAATTCAACTATTTGCTTCCACATGAAGTTTTATGTTAAAAATTCTACTGTCTCGTAGAAAATTCATCCTTTTGGCTTCAAAATTAAATAATTTTGTTGCAAATTCATGTATTTTGTTCAAAATTCGTCTTTTTTGATAAAACATTAATCTTATTGGTCGATAATTAAACTTTTTGTTAGAAAATTTACCAATTTTGTTCTGAATTCTTTTTTTTTTGTTCAAAGTTATTTTTTTATAAGAATTATTATCTGAAAATTCAACTATTCCATTTTTGGGTAAATCTTTATCCTTTATGTTGTATGAGTTGAAAGTTCAACTATTTGTTAGAAAATGCACGTATTTAGTGGAAAAGTCGTATTTTCGGGTAGAAACTTATTTTCGTTTGTTGAAAGTTCAACTTTTTGTTTGAGAATTCAACTATCATGTGAAAAATTAATCTTTCTTGATATAAAATCATATTCTTGGTTAAAAATGCATCCTTTCCTATTTAAAAGTACAATGTTTTCTTAAGCATTCGACTTTTTAGCCTAAAAACTTCACTCTTTTGTTGAAAATTCATCTTTCATGGTAGAAACGTCATCTTTCTTCGTTGAAAACGAATTTTTATGATGAAAATTTAACTGTCTTCTGAAAAATTGGTCTTTTTGACTTGAAAATTCTAATATTTGATTGAATTTTAATCTTTGTCGTTTAAAAATTCGATAATTTGATTAAAAATCCATCTTTTATGTTGAAAATTCAACTATTTGGTTAGGAATCTAATTATTTTGTTGAAAATTCATCTTTTTGGATTAAAAATTCATCTGTTATGGTAAAAAAGTCCTCCTTATTGGTTGAAAATTTATCTTTCTTGGTTGAAAAGTACTTAACTTTTTTGTTAAAAATTCAACTGTCTTCGAATAATTTCGTATTTTTGGCTAAAAAATTCAACTATTTGGTTAAATCTTCAACTATTTTTTGGGAAACTTGTCTCTTTCACTCGAAGTTTTTTCTATTTGTTTGTTAATGCAACTGCTTGGTTGAAAATAATTTTTTTTTTAATTTGTCTTTTTGTCTGGAAAATTCTCGGTAGAAAATCTTTTTTGGTTGAAAATTCAACTATTTGGTTCAATATGCAATATATTTCGGCTTGAAATCTTAGGAATTTGAAGTGTTTCGTATTGAATTCAATATGTTATCTACATTCATTTTATTTAAAAGAATTTATAAACGTAAAATCCATTTTCAGCCAACAACTACGTTACTTTCGGGAAGAGGGAAGTTAAAAAAAACCCAAAATTGCTAACGTGGCTCATGGATGGCCCATAACTGAAAACATTTTCCGTGCGACTTGAAAGTGGGTTGGCGCCGCCAGGCCTTCAAAAAAGTACCCTGGCGGCGCCAGGCCGCGCCAGGCCTCGACTACACCACTGATTATAGCAGTATTTCAAATAGTATATAAAATTAGTTCTATACTATATCTCGTATAGTTTAAAATATGTGAAGAACAAAATTTTGGGCGCGGGATGTCTCATTGAAGGGAATATGATTTTTATATGTATTTTGAGACAAAGACTACGAAAATTACCACAGTTTGTGCCCTACACATCAGGATTTTTTTTTAGACCGCAAAATATCGATTTTCCGAAAAATCCCCATTTAACGCATTTTCAGGATTATTTGCATATCGCGATTTTCGTAACATTTTAATAAAAATTAATTTCGTGTCTACTAAAACTAACTTTTCTCTATTTTTATTCAAGCTGAACTTGATTTCAATATAATTTTCACGATACACAGTTTGCATTACAAGACAAAAATGTGATGAAATGGACAATGTTTTTTATTTTCAGCCCAAACTCTTATTCTTCTATTCAGATCGAAACAATTCATAACAATATCTTGAATGCCACTAACCGTTGTATACTTTCAATTTTGTACTTCCCGCCGCCGCGAGAGCACGCTTAAGCTCACAGCACGTCTGCTATGAGACACTAGGTGGCAGCACAGTCGTACTACACGAACAGCTGTCATACCAAATTTTTCAGTGAGCGTATTGTGTATATTTGCGTTTGTTGTTTTGCCTTTTGAGTTTTTGACGTAGGTATTTCCTGTATAGATTTATCTCCGAATCACATTGATAAAGTAATCTGAAAATGTTACGAAATCGTCAATGTGTGAATAGTCGTAGTAAATTTTGCTATGTATGTAGTCACTGTGTATTTGAGGGAAACAGACGGAACTTTACTCCCTCATTGCAAAGTGCATATGAAAACTATTTTGGTTTCAAAATAAGTAATTGGGGTAAGCCTTGGGTTCCTGATGTAATATGTTTGACTTGTTCGATAAGACTATCCAGCCAAGACTCTCGAAATCTTCCTTATTCTATGCCTACAACATGGAGAGAACAGAAAGATCATGTGAGTGACTGTTACTTTTGTCTAACTAAATTAAAAGGATTTCCATCAAACACAAAAGATCAAATAAACTATCCACAAGTGTCATCAGTTCCCAGGCCTGTACTTGGAGTGCCAGTACATACAATAACTCCTTCACGAATGCAAGTAACAACGGCAGATTCACAAGAGTTTTTTTTAAAGTCAACTGCTCAGTTTAGAACACTCATCTTCTGACTTTGAATCGAATTCACAAATAAAAAAAAGCAAACTGAGTCGATCCGTTTTAATGAAAAAGAACTGAATGATCTTATCCGTGATTTAACTCGTCCTAAATCTAAAGCAGAAATATCAGCTTCTCGTATGAAAGAAAAAAATCTACTTGAAACGAACGTTAAAATCACTTTTCGAAGTCGAGAAGAAAAATTCAGAGATTATTTTTCAGAAGAAAATAGCTTTTTATTTTGCGACGATATCGAAGGGCTATTTTACGAACTTCAGCTTGAATTTGTGGTTGATGAATGGCGTCTTTTTATTGACTCTAATAAAAGAAGCTTGAAAGCTGTACTCTTAAATAATGGTAACGAAAAGCCGCATCCATACCATTATTTTATGGTAGGCAAACTAAAGAATGCTATGCCAATGTGAAAATTTTATTAGAAAAAAATGATTATGATAAACATAAATGGAATATATGTGGGGACTTCCAAATAATAAGTATTCTTCTGGGTCTACAGTTAGGCTACACTAAGCACATGTGCTTTCTATATCCCGGACTATACCCGGACAAAAAAATGTTATTGCACAACCCCTTGTTGATGCTCAAAATGTTTTCTTACCGCCATTGTACATTAAATTAGGTTTGGCTAAAAGTTTTGTCAAGGAACTGATCAAGCAATCTTGTGAGGCATACTTAGTTTTGAAAGAAAAATTTTCACATATTAGTGATGCAAAATTGAAAGAGGGCGTATTTGTTGGACCTGACATTAGAAAGCTTATGCTTGATGCGAATTTTGAAAAAGAAGCTTCCAGACATACACTTAAAGACTTGGAAATCAGTAAAAAACGTTATCAATAACTTCTTGGGAAATAAAAAAGCAGAAAATTATCCAGTGTTTGTGAATGAAATGTTAAAAAACTTTAAGAAAATGAAGATTAATATGTCTTTGAAAATCCATATGTTGGATTCTCACTAGGAATTTTGTCCTGAAAGTCTTGGAGCAGTAAGCGAAGAACATGAAGAAAGATTCCACCAGGATATAGCTGAGCTAGAGAAAAGGTATAATTCTAAAAAAAGTGCAAATATGTTAGCAGATTATTGTTGGTCTGTCCTATCTGAAAGCTGTAAAAGTCATAAGAGAAAGGTTACTAGAAAAAGTTTGTCAATTTCCAATGTACACAAGGAATAAGTACAATCAATGTCATTTATATACTATGTAATTTGATTTATTTTTATTATAGAAAAAATACTACTTTTAATCGACATAAAAAATGTACATTTTATTTATTATTTCAATGAAATACAATTTTTTCTGAAAATGAAAAAATAAGCTTGAATTTAATAATATACCTCTAGCCTGTGACCTTATTAGGATATTCGAACTAAACAAAGAAAGTAGGATCGTGTTAAATTGAGACCAAAACACAAGAAAAAATGAGATTCAGTATAAATAAAACTAATTATAGTTAAGTTTTTACGAAAATCGGGATATGAAAATAAACGAAAAATGCGTTAAATAGGGATTTTTCAAAAAATCTATATTTTGCGATTTAAAAAAAATCCTGTGTAGGGCAAAAACTGAGGTCATTTCGGTATTTCACGGCTCAAAATACATATAAAAATCATATTCACTTCAATGAGACATCCTGGGCCAAAAATTTTGTTGTTCCTTGTTATAAATAATTGAAAAATTATATTATGGTCATGTATCACCTACCTTACCGACATGTGTTTCGCAATTCATGTCCACACCAGTGATGGCTTCAAGAAGAGTAATTTATAAGTAATTTTAAATAATTTAATTAATTTTAATTAATTTGATTTTAATTTTTTATTTTGTAAGTAATTTTATTCTTTTATTAAAAAATGCAATTAAATAATTTTATATTAAATAAACTTGCTTTTGTATTAAACGACGTTATTGTAAACTAACTCCTTGACGCGCTATTTCAAAGATTCTTAAAGACATTTTAAATACATAGATTTTTTTCTAAAACCTATGTTGTATTGTTGATTGATTTAAAAATTAAACTCTTCAGTAGAAAATGAATATCGGGATCTTTTGGTTGAATTATCAAGTGTTACATTTTTGGTTGAGAATTAATCTTTTTTGGGTGAAAATGCAACTACTTGGTTAAAAGTTGAACTTCTTTGTTAGAAGTTCATTTTTTTCTTGTTGAAAATTCATCATTTTATTTTGAAAGTAATCTCTTTGGTTAAAACTAAGACTATTTTGTTGAGAGATTTGTTTTCGTTTGTTAAACATTAATTTTTTTATCTGAAAATAGAACTATTTCATTTTTGGTTAAAAATTCATCTTCTTTATGTAAAAGTTCATCGAAAATTGATATTTTCGAGTTGAAAATTCAACTGTTTTTTAGAGAATTCATCTATTTGGTTTAAAAATTCAAAAATTTGGTTTAAAATTTTTTTCTCTCTTGAATGAAAAATCTTTCCTGGTGGAAGATTCAACATTGAAACTGAAACTCTTTGGTTAAAAATTAATCTGTTTTGGTAGAGGAAGCAACTATTTTGTTGAATTCAACTGTTTTTCATTTAAAATTAAAATCTTTTTTGGTTGAAATATCAACTGTAACATTTTTCCCTGTGAATAAATATTTTTTATTAAATTCGTCTGCTTCTGATTCAAAATAAATTTGTTTAAATTAAATTATAAATTATTCTATTTTTCGTTAAGAATTAATATTTTTTTAGTGAAAATGAAACTACTTAATTGAAAGTTGAACTTCTTTGTTAAAACTTACTTTTTATCTTGAAGACTCATAATTATTATTGAAAATTGAACTATTTTTTTGAAATTGTCCTTTTTTTTAACATCAATTTTTTCAACTGAACATTTAAGTATTCCATTTTTGGTTGGAAACTTATCTCTTTTAGTTGAAAATTCATGTATTTGGTTGAAAATTCATGTGTTTTATTGAAAATGAAAATTTTTATTGAAAATTCATGTGTTTTATTGAAAATGAAAATTTTTATTGAAAATTTTGTAGGTTAAAAGATTTAATATTTGATTACAAAAGTTTTAACTGATAACTTGTCCCTTTTTCTTAAAAGTTCAACGTGTTGTAAATGCAAATATTTGGTTGATAATTAATTTTTGTATGTTTGTTGAAAATTCGACTTTTTTTTTGAAATTTTTTTTTTTTTTATTGATCTTCATCTTTTCAATTTAAAGTTAATCTTTTTTGTTAGACACGCACTTGTTGAAATCGAAGAAACATCTCATTATTTTGTTGTTACAAGAAAGAAATGTCATTGTTTTTAAAGCGAAAATATTTTTAAGAAGCCAAAATTTAAGATTTTGAAGCACTTTAAAAAATAGGATATTTTTTCAATAGTAACAAAATACACGTTTCTTGGATTCAAACCGGAAAAAATCTATAATTCCATACGGTCAACTTTTATTTTAAAAATATGCAAGTAACAAAATAAAAAACGTGTTATTTGACGTTTTTAGGAATTTGTATCTCTCACAATAAATTTTGTTCCTATCTCTTTTTTTTCTATACTAACAACTGTAACTGAAAAGTAATTTGTTATTTTTTAGTTAATAGGTAAAATTTGATGAATGTTTAAATTCAGAAACCATGCAGAAGATATTAACTATTTTTTTTTTGTTCTTTAGGGTGCCAAACCACAACTTTTGTTCTGCTCAGCATAAAAATCAGTTTTCCATCGCATAATCCACAAAACACTTATAATTAATAAAATCACTTTCTGAAAAATTGTATGACCTATCATAAAAAAAAATTATCATTCAAAATTTTCATGAAAAAATAATTCTCAGCCGACGTTTTGACATGGAGGTTTTTTGAAGGAAAAAACCTCAGCTTTCTTTTAGGCCTAAAATAAAACCAAAAAATTGGTCAAAAGTCGACAAAAATTGAAATTTATTTTTGTCCCTGATTTTTAAAGCTCAAATATTCATTTTTTTAATGCTTATATGCAATAAAAAGGATGTGCACATTCCCATCGAAACTGTACAAGACCAACATTTTTTGCTAATAATTACAATATAATTTTTTGTTTAATTTTGCAATATTTTCAATGGAATGTTAGGAAGAATTCGAATCACTTTGAAAGATATTTACAAGTTTTTAAAATATTCGAAAATAATTTAAATCTTCAAAGATTTCAAAATTTTTTAAACAAAATGTAGATTTTTGAAGATTAATGTAGATTGTTGAAGATTTGGAATAAAAGAAGTCTTTAAGAATTTTGAAAAGTTTCAAGCAAAAAAGACTTTTCTTATGATTCCTAGATAAATTTCATTTGATATTTATTTTGAAAATTTGTAGGAAAAAAATTTCAAAAATTATTTTCGTTAGACTGGTTAAGTGAATAGGTATCCATTAGTGGCTTCTCCCAGTATATGAGTTTATTGGTTTTTGATACAGATACCCTTATAAAGTTTTTATTAAACAAAAGTCTGTTGAAGCTAGAAAAATCCGATATTTTTCAAATATAATTGTACAATCTCGTATCATTCTTTTATTTGTTCATTCAGAATGAAAATGATATTATAAAGTACTGCCGAGGAAAAAGCGACATCTCATTTCTTCTGATGGCTTCACATTCCTAAGGAGAATGTCTTTTATCAGAACTAATAATTTTTGTTTTTGTGTAGAACTCGAGGGGGTTTATTATACGAGGCATCTACAAACTGGAATAACTCTTTCTTGCGCGGCACGTTGAAGTTACAACGCTATGATGCCGCGAAGAAATTTAATCAAGTTTCCCGTCTCGGCCTCTCCACGGATATCGTCTTACTTATGGTACCAGCAGGTATGCACTATGTACCTATATATAGTGTGCCTGACAGTGGAGATATTGAAGTAGATTGCTTGCATATTTATTCCTGCATCCCTCTGCGAAAAAATTACCTTTCGCACAAGAAGACTTGTAAATGTGAATGATAACACGATAAGCTAATTCGATTTAGTGATGCATTCGAGACGATTTCGAGAAAATCCGAGATTTTCTTGAAAGATGTTCAGGTGAACTCAAAACTCCATGGAGATCGAGAGTCTCGAATACAAAGTTTCGAGATTCTCGATCTTCATGAAGTTTTGAGTTCACCTTAACATCT
>CAKNYM010051476.1:73283-100131 GCA_932195095.1 Andricus curvator
TCTTGAAAGATGTTCAGGTGAACTCAAAACTTCATGGAGATCGAGAATCTCGAATAAAAAGTTTCGAGATTCTCGACTCAATTTTCAATTTAAAATATCAATCTTTAACCAAAATAGTTGAATTTTCAAATGTTAAAAAAAAATTGAATTTTTGACCAAAAAAGATAACTTTTGAACAAAATAATTGAATTTTCAACCAAATGGTTGATTTTTCAAATGAAAGAGATTAAGCCCCAACAAAAATAAGTGCCCAAGGACGAATTTTTTGTCAAAATAGACGAATGTTCAACAAATAGTTGAATTTTCGACCAAAAAGTAGAATTTTCAACAAAATAATTACATTTTCAAAAGAAATAGTTTAATTTCTTATCAAATAGTTGAATTTCCAACCTACTTAAATGAATTTTTAATACAAAAGATAAATCTTCTACCAAGATGATTAATTCTCTATCAAAAAAGACGAATTTTCTATAAAACAGTTGAATTTTGAACCCAAAAATATATTGATACAAAAGATAATTTTCAATCCATAATAAAGAATTTTTATAAAAAAACGAATGTTAAAAAAAAGTTGAATTTTTCACCGAAAAAGATAACGGTTTCAAGAAAATGAAAAATTTTCTTAATATTTCAGGAAAGATTTCAAATAATTTTGTATTTTGAAAAACTAATTTTGAAATAATATTTAAGAAAATTTAAAAAAATTCTAAAAATTTCGAAAAATATCTGGAAAATTCAGAGGCAATTTTCAAAAATTTTGAAATACTTTCAAAGAAATTTTAGGAATACTTCAAATCATTTCAAAAGATATTTAGAAGATTTTTCAAAGATTCGAAAATCATTTTAATCTTAAAAAATTGTTAACAAATTTTAAATAAAATGAAGATTTGGAATAAATGAAGATTTTTAAAGAATTTTGAAAGGTTCGTATTTCTGCACATAAAATATTTATAAAAATATTGAAATAAAATATAAAAATATGTCTCATAATAGAATAAAATGTGTTTGTTTTTCATTACAAAAACATTTACAAAAAAGCCATCTTCACATTTTTAATTTTAATAAATAATATAAAGTTTTTTAGAAGTTAATCGAGTCAACACTGATACTTCTTGAAACACTGAGACGTCCCCGAGATATTTAGAATCGAATATCTGAGTTCTTATTTTCAAAAAGATCCACAACAATTGTTTGAACAATTTCCTTATTTATTTAACAAAATTTATTATTCTGATATAGAATCTAAAATAGTTTTTCGTGGATTGTTGTTAAAATTGCTATTTCTCATCAAAAATTTCATTTAAAATAACCATTTTTTTAATAACAATCTATAAAAAGTATTTTCGAATCTATCTGAACAATTCTTTCATCTTTTAAGAGTGTAAATGCAAGTAAGATTTTTCCTAAGTTTAAAATTTTGTTTATCAATAATTTCTTGATATAATTTGGTAAATACATCAGTTTTATTAAAATTAATTTTTTATAACGCTGCAACTTATAAACAGTGCGTCTCACAAAAAGTGCACAAAGGACAAAAAGTTTGATTTTTTTTTGAGTTATTAATTTCTTCAATCTAGAATCAAATTCTTTGATTTATGTTCATAAATTAAAAAAAAAAGCAATTTCTTTTATGAACGAGAAAGTTTGTCATGATAATAGTTGACCACGAGGCGAATTTTTAATTGGAAAAAGTGTAGAGTTTCGTTTTATATTGAGTACCCCACATGTTAAAAATAAGGTATTAACCTTTATTGCACTTTACTCCGGACTCATTTTACGTAAATTAAAATTACACAAATTTTGCGATTGATATAATAAACTTAGATTCGCGGAGCGAGGCGAAAACGGTGCATCGCAGCCAAAGAGCGGAAAGGATAGTAAGTAAAAGAAAAAGGGAGAGACTCAGACCAGTCCCTCCCAACCAGACTAATCCAAAAAACCCCTCACCACCTAGCTACTCGATCCACCCGATAGAAGGAGGATCTGGAGAAGTATCAAGTTAGGCGAGAGTGGTCTGTGGCGGCAAAGTTCAAAACAATTTTGAAGATCCTGCCCCCGTGAGTTAGGCTTAACGAACAATTAGATTTATAAGCAGTAAAAAATTTTTTGTTAAGGCGCTTTGACTGGAAGAAGCGCTATTCGATCCAATGATCGTCTCATAGAGTGCAGTTCCACCGACCAAGCTTCAGCGGCGTGGCGTCGCTTATACGTGAGTGGCGTGGCGTATCCAGTGGCTTAGAGGTGGAGGGGATACATAGGTTAGAAAGAGAAGGCGGATGTCACTCTCGGTCACCTCGCTTACTCCTGTGTATCCCCTCCACCTCCAAGGCGCAAGATAGGCCACGCCACTCACGTATAAGCGACGCCACGCCGCCGAAGCTTCGTCGGTAGAACTGTATTCATAGTGGTTTTAGTGGAGCGCACAGTAACCATTCTTGTCAGTCCATCGCTTCCAGGATGGAGTTTCTCAATGCGGGCGAGACTCCATTTGGTGGGTGGCAGAAGGTCCTCCTTCAGAAGTACAAGATCGTCCACTTGAACTTGGTTAGTTTCCACCAACCCCTTGCTTCGCTGTTGTAAGTGATGAAGGTACTCCCTTGACCACCGGTACCAAAAGTTGTCACGCATCTTTGTAAGCAAGGACCATCTGGAAAGAGAATTATCTTTATAGTCTGTCCAGGAAGGTTCAGGGATAGCAGAAATAGGGCCTCCGGTTAGTGAGTGCCCAGGAGTCAAGGCTGCTAACGCAGTTGGATCGCTTGAGATTGGAGAGATCCGACGTGAATTGAGACACGCCTCAATTTGACAGAGGATAGTGGTGAATTCCTCAAAGGTCAGACGACTATCTCCAATACAACGGCGTGGGTGATGCTTGGTTGACTTAATCCCTGCCTCCCAAATACCTCCAAAGTGAGGAGCATGCGGAGGGATAAAAGACCAGGTAGTCCTGTCGTTAGCCAAGCATTCAGCGACTTTTGGCATAATTTGAGAGGCTCCTCGGAACAGCGCTCGCAGCTCCCTATGTGCACCAACAAAGTTAGTGCCATTGTCGCTGTAGAGTATGGAACATGTACTTTGACGAGAAACAAATCGTTTAAGGGCAGCAATAAAACTGTCCGATGATAAATCAGAGATAGCTTCCAAATGGATAGCCCCTGAAGAAAGACAAATAAAAAGGCATACATAACCCTTGTATGATTTACGTCCCCTTCCTGGTGAAAACCTCATGTGATATGGGCCACCATAGTCTACACCAGATCATGCGAAGGGCTTTGATTCGGGCACTCGATCAGTATGAAGTTGACCCATCAGCTGAGTAGGTGATTGGTTCCGAAATCGTGCGCATATGACGCACTTGTGAACAATGCTGTTGATTAACGATTTCGCTCGGACTATCCAATACCTTCTTATGATAAAGCAAAGCATTAATTATTGGCCACCATACATTGTCCTCAGGCGAGCCTGCGAAAGTATAAGATAAGTTACGCGATCATTTTTAAGTAAAATTACCGGGTGTTTCTCATCAGAAGACAGCAAAGATTTTTGGAGTCGACCACCGACACGAAGAAGTCCTTGACTGTCCGAAAAGGGGGAGAGCTTGACCAAAACGCTTCTTTTCCTTGAAATCGGAAATCCAGTCTTCAGTTTGTTAATCTCATACCCAAAGTGACGTATCTGAGTAGTTCTCAGCCAGAAATTGAGACCTTGATTGAGTTCGTCGGTAGTTTAGTAGCGTTCCACTGGATATAAGCGAAAGCGATTACAAAACCTATAACAATAAGCAGTAGTACGCACAAGTTTATCAAGGGTGACTGGAATAACATTTGAAAAAATTTGTTGTGTTTGAAACAAAAATCGAATAAACAATTATATCAATCATATTAAGTTTCAACCCCTATCCGTTATTGAAATGCACTATATTATTGACTGAAAAATTTATAAAATTGACAAAATTAAATTTTTTCTTTGCAATATACATTATAATGAATTTAGATCAACTCAAATTTATAAGGTAGGACTGATTCACATAGCCTTACTGACGAGTCCACTGGACATAAAAAATTTAATTTTTATTTTATTTACAAATAAATATATTTGTTCAAAATTAATTGCGGAACACAAAACAAATAAATATTATCGACCCTAATTAGGGGTGCCAAACCTTCTAAATCCTTCGCACAACCCAAATGTCCTTCCTTTGAGGGATAATGGGAATTTTCTTTTAATTTTATTTATTTTTGGCGTTTTTGTGCGTATCAGTCCATTTTTTTCGTCTGCTGCGCTTGCCTGCAGAAAATCAACAAGAGTGAAAGAGATAGAAATCAGAATAGTCTGTCTCTTTTCCTCTTAAGAAGGTGAATTCACTTGCGCAAGGATACGCATCTATCGAAAACGCAGACGCACCTATTTACGGACGCACCTCTGTCTCTTTCTTTGTATGACTTTTCTGTAAGTAAGCAAGTTATGCAAGTTACCTGCCCCCCCCCCTGACAGAAAGCAAAGTTACAGTGAAGTGTGGTGAACTGTGAACAACTGTGAAGTGTGAACCTGTGACTGACAGTCAGCGAGTCTTGAGTGTTGTGGTTTTAAGGTTAGTTATTTGTTACTTTTTCTGAATTGTTTTATTTTTAATTAACGAACTTAAGTATTCTGTCATTTGTTATTATAGATCATGTCACAAAACTCTGGACGGCTCAAATTAATTAAAACCAAAATGCCTAAAAGATTGTGCGAATTCAAAAGGTCAGCTGAGAAAAAACTTTCATGTTTTATTCAAGGCCGAAATAAACACGAAGCTCTATGTGTAATATGTCACGTACATATAAATGTTGGATCTCTAAGTTTTGTTGAAATTAAGTTACGAATAATAAAAATTAAGGAATTAACAAACAAAAAAATAGGATAGAGTAAAATAATTGACTAAATTCATTGTTTTGCAGGTAATCGAGCACTTGAAAATCATTTGGCGAGAGAGAAGCATATTTCGCAAATACAAACAGCAGCAACCTCGAAGATTATGGAATCGTTTACTCTGGAAAAGTTCGCATCTTTAGAGCTCAAAGTTTATGCAGCAGAAGCAACATTAGCCTTTCATACGGTCATGCATCATCAAAGTTTTAAATTAACTGATTTTACATCGAACCTGCTACAAACTATTTTCCCTGATTCTGAAATAGCTGCCAAATATTCATCTGCTCGGACAAAAACAAAGGCGATTGTACGCGGCATATTATCCCAACACTTCATGGATCTGCTTTCACAAGATCTACAGAATGTCACTTTCGTCGGAATAGGGACTGACAGCAGCAACCACGGACACATGTAAAAATTTCCAATCCTTATACAGTATTTTGATTTTAAACAAGGAGGAATTCAGGTACGTCTTCTAGACTTCCATGAAACAGAAGACGAAAAAGCTGCTACAGTTGCAGAATTACTTGGTTCAAGCAAAGAGGGGAACAACATTTTCTCATTTTAAAAAAATGACATAAGTGATAAGCTGATAGGAATTGGTTTCCCTGCTCACATAACAAATAACAGTGCTCATCACGGCTTGGATCGATTTGATGAATTTGAAATTGTATGTATACCATTAAGCCATTTCCCTTTCAGGGTAGGCGTGACACTACCCGATTCGGGTAGTGTTTCTAGGTGGATAGTTTCTTGTAGTAAATAACTACAAGTTGGGCTCACCACACCCACGATGTGCCAACAGCATGCAATATTCTCGAATGGTCACCCATCCAAGTACTAACCGCGCCCAACGCTGCTTAACTTCAGTGATCCGACGAGAACTGGTTTTTTCAGCGTGGTGTGGCTGTTGGCCATGTTGAAATTGATTCGATAATATTCAAAATCTTCCCATATTTTTCAATTTACACGGTTCGAGTAACTGAACTCAAGACATTTTGTGATTTTGTTGAAGTCACTTACAGAGAATTGCTTTCTCACTCAAAAACTCGTTGGCTTCCTCTCTTCCCATTAGTTCATCGAGTACTTGAAATGTTTTTACCTCTGAAATCGTACTTTGAGTCAATTTCTCAACAACCAAAGATGCTTCTGAATTTTTTTTCTAATGATCTCAGTGAATGTTTTTTATATTTTCTCCACTCTTTTATGGCAATTTATCATGAAAAAATTTCGCTTGCTGCACGAGAGAAAAATAGTATTTTAGAAGTATCAGCTTCTATTAATGATCTTGTCGAGGTTTTGGAAGAAAAAATTTCGGCGAAATTTATTCCGCTCTCCTGCAAATCAATTTTGAATAAATTGAGATCAAACACCGAAGATGAACGTTGCGACAAGTTCATCAATAACGTTTTGTTACTTTTTGAGGCTGCTAAGAATTTTTATTACAGTGGACTGAGTCGTTTTCCGAATTGAAGGTGTTTCGTTGGTTTGATTTAAAAAAAGACACTGAGTTGACATTTGAATAAATCGAAAAAACTATTGAATTTTTGGAAACAAAAAATATATCTATTGATAATTCAATAGTTTTCGCTCAATTTGTCAACTTGAAAAGATTTCTGAAAACACAAGATTCTGATTTTTTCAAGATGAATTCCAGTTCAAAAATTAGCCGTTTTTTCGAAATTAGCGCCATCGAACAGGTATTTAGCATATATCTAGGATTTAAAGCTACGATTTCCAGGTTGAGAAGGAAGCGACAGTGTATTAGTCAGCTCTAATTTTTTTAAATATTAAGAATAATTATACAGAAGCGGACTGGAAGTGTAATGTCACGCGCGGAGCGCGAGCTTGCCTGCTCCAATATATTTAAAAAATAGTTGTTTTTTCTGAACTAAAATTCAAAATTTTAGTGTTGATGAAGGGAAAATTGAGGAATCGGTTAAAATCTATAAGCGTGATAGAAAATAAAGAAGAAAAAAAATGGAAGATGGGAGAATAGGATGTACATGCATGTTTCCGATTATGGATGCAGACGCCGTCACTTGATCCCGTCTCTTAAGTCACAGTCTTTACCAACCCACTGTATATTTGCAAACTTCCCTACACATGTTCGCTCAGTTTGCCTCCCGGGTCACACTTTATAACTCACAGTTTTTCTTCTCTTGTCTCTCGTCCATGCACTCTTTCTCTTCTTTCCTCAAAGTTACGCGAGTAGAGGGAGGTTCCACAAGAATGGAATTTCAATGCGCTCCTATACTCTCGCTCGCGTAATATTGTTTTTACAAGACCAGCCATTCCCTCAGCTTGTTTTTCTACGTAAAACAAATACCTTTTCATGTTCCCTCTACTCTGCACACGGAAAAAATAAGTTTTTTAAACTTTATAAAACTAATTCAAGAGCAGCAGATATAACAGAATATTCCAGATAAATTAGAGAATTATTCAGGTGTAAGTATAAATAAGTTCAGTGGTTTTTAAAGTGAGCTTGGAATAAGAAAGTTCGTTGATTATTATAGAATAAATCCATAAAAAGTCTTCAAAAGATTCGTACGAATTAATTTTGATATACACTCAGAGAAATGATTGGATGGTCTGACCCGTAAGTTGGTTGTTGTAGCCAATTTTGCTGGATGCTGGGGCGCCATCCACTTAGTTGGCTGAGGAAGCCACTTTTAATGGACACAGTGGTGTTGGTTGTGCCAGCCAACTGAGTTGGTGCGGTGAAGCAGCTGGATGGCTGCCTCATCCAAATGTGGTAGTACAATTCTGTTTAATTATTAAAAACACTTTACTGAAACAAATGCAACCGCATAACACTTTGTTCTCGAAAAAATTACTAGTAGTAGTAAACCTTTAATTTAAACCTTTTTAAACCTTTAATTTTTGTAAAAAAATTTTCTCAGAAAATTTTTCCTTAGGAAATTTACTATCGAAATTTGTAATATTATTGTTGTTATCAAAGCCTATAGCGTTTTTGTGATTTTTGTAAAAGAAATTTCTCAAACAATTTTTCCTCAGGAATTTACTATCGAAATTTTTAATGTTATTATTGTTATCGAAGCCTATAGCGATTTTGTCAGTTTTCAAAAATTTTTTTCTCAGAAAATTTATCACCAGAAAACTTCCTATCGAAATTTTTAATGTTATTGTTGTTATTGAAGCCTATAGCGTTCTTGTGATTTTTGTAAAAAAAATTTCTAAGAAAATTTTTCCTCAGGAACTTTATTATCGAAATTTTTAATGTTATTGTTGTTATCGAAGCCTATAGCGTTTTTGTCAATTTTGAAAATTTTATTTCTCAGAAAACGTATTATCGAAATGGTTAATGTTATTGTTGTTATTGAAGACTATAGCGTTTCTTTTTATTTTTGTATACAAATTTCTCAGAAAATTTTGCCTCGGGAAATTTACTATCGACATTTCTAATGTTATTGTTGTTATCGAAGCCTGTAGCGTTTTTGTCATTTTCGCAAAAAAATTTTCTCAGGAAATTCACTATCGAAATTTTTAATGTTATTGTTGTTATCGAAACCTATAGCGTTTTTGTGATTTTCGTAAGAAAAATTTCTCAGAATATTTTTCCTCAGGAAATTCACTATCGAAATTTTTAATGTTATTGTTGTTATCGAAGCCTATAGCGTTTTTGTGATTTTCGTAAGAAAAATTTCTCAGAAAATTTTTCCTCAGGAAATTTACGATTGAAATTTTTAATGTTATTGCTGTTATCGAAGCCTATAGCGTTTTTGTCATTTTTGAAAAAAAAAAAATTTCTCAGAAAATTTTTCCTCAGAAAATTTACCATGAAAATTTTACTGTTATTGTTGTTATTGAAGCCTATAGCGTTTTTGTGATTTTCGTAAGAAAAATATCTCAGAAAATTTTTCCTCGGAAAATTTACTATCGAAATTTTTAATCTTATTGTTGTTATTGAAGCCTATAGCGTTTCTTTTTATTTTTGTATAACATTTTCTCAGAAAATTTTTCCTCGGGAAATTTACTATCGACATTTCTAATGTTATTGATGTTATCGAAGCTTGTAGCGTTTTTGTCATTTTCGCAAAAAAATTTCTCAACAAATTTTTCCTCAGGAAATTCACTATCGAAATTTTTAATGCTATATATTTTTTTCTCCTTTTGTACACTCTTGCGAGTTTTTACAATTTTTACATTCCCAGTTGTATTTGTACATGTAAATTATGTCTTAGAACTACATTATAACGCATTTTCAATCTATTTATCTATTTTGAATACATAACACTAACTAATCAGTAATTGTCTTCTAATCTAAGGTTACTTCACAGCCCCTACCCATCTCTATTGCCTTTTCTTCAAAGTCTTTTGCAAACCCGCAGAGGACGGGGTTCGGTTTTTTGTTTAAGCTTTGAATTATATGATTTTCAAATTCCGCTCCTGTCTTACCAGCTGCCCATTCTGCCACTCCCTTAGTCCATTTGCTGTTCAAAATCTCGTTTGCTCCTTTGCAAGTCCATATATGCTTCATTTCCTCAACCTCTTCGTTGCAGATTCTGCAAGTAGCATCTTGGTATCCCTTATTCCCAGCTTTCCCTACATTTCCACATCTTAGTCTTGCCCATTGCTCTTTCATCCACCCCTGTACATTTCCATCCTCCCAGTATTCTTCTAGGCCCACGTTCTTTTTTAGTTTTTTGTAGTCGCTGCAATAAGAAGATCTGTCGATTCGACCCCAGTCACTCTGTATTTCTTGCTCGATTTTTTTTTCCACCAACGTTGCCAAGTTCTTTTGGACCCATCCTAGGTTTCCTCCATTCCATATTAGCTTGACAGTTTCTCCATCCCCTACTTCATTGAATGCCTTCTTGAGGGCCTTTCCCCAAGTAGAAGGATTCTCGTTGAGTAAGCCTCTTATCTCTTCTCGGAGGCAGATTTTCGGCCACCTGCTATCGTCCATCTGCAAAATTTCTAAAAGATATCTGCCCGCTCTCATTTTGGTTTCCGATTCAAGGCTTTGTCTTCCAGATTCCATTCTCCACAAATATCCAGGAGTAGTTCTACTTAAGCCCATAGCCATCTTTATATATTTTCCTTGTAGTCTTTCTATTTCTTCACTTTTGACCCAACCCCAAGTCTCCACTCCATATAGACATCCAGCTTTTACTAGAGTCTCCATCAGGTAAAGTCTTTTTCCCAGTTTGTCTAGGCCAGCTCGCTTCATAACCCCCCAAGCTGCGTTCGCTGCTCTTTGGGCTTTACCTACCAATTTCAATATATGTTTTTTGTGAGTGCCCCCTGTAGAAAACCAAAAACCAAGGTATTTGAAGCTATCAACAATTTCCAGTTCTTTTCCATTAATTTTCCAAACTTCTTCAGTTTTTCTTCTACCCCCTTTTCGGAATACCATCACCTTAGACTTATTCGCGTTTACCTCCAATTTGTTTTTGTCTACGTACTTTTCGGTAATTTTTAGTAAGTCTGTCAGTCCTTCGGGTGTGTCTGCTACTAGCGCTAAGTCGTCTGCAAATTTCATTCCAAAAATTTTGATACCTCCTATGACCGTTCCTCCTACATTCTTTCTTTCCCATTCTGTGTCCATGTCCTCGATGAAGATATTGAATAAGGTGGAGCTTAGGGGGCATCCCTGCCTTACTCCTCTAGCCGTCACGAAGCACTCCGTGATTCCATCTGCTGTTATTACTTCGTTCAAGGTCGTTCCATATATCTCCTCGATCATCTTCATCATCCTGCCTTGGATACCCAGTTTTCTTAATTTCTCTAGGAGAATTTTTCTATCCACCGTGTCAAATGCCTTTTTTAGGTCTATGAAGGCGGTGTATAATTTACCCTTTTCTCTTTTTAAATTCTTGTTTATTAACGCGTTAAGAACCCATACATGATCCCTAGCTGATCGTTTTCTTCTGAAGCCCGCTTGACTTTCTTTGAAGAATTTCTTTTTGTCTAGCCAGTTCATCATCCTATCATTCATGATTGAAGTCAGAATTTTATATCCTATATCTAGCAAGGAAACCCCCCTATAATTTTCAGTGTCGTCCTCTTCTCCATCTTTGTGTATTGGATAAATCCTCGCTTTCTCCCATCCGATGCCTAATTTTCCTGTTTCCCACAAACCATTTATTGTCTTGTGGAATTCTACCCCCCATACTTGTGGAAGTTCTTGAATGAATTCTATGGTGATTCCATCTTCTCCTGCGGCTTTCCCTTTCTTAAGACTCTTTATTACTTTTTTTAATTCTTCCTCGGAAATTTTGGCATTAAGATCCATCTCATCTTCCATCTCTTTTCCTTCAGTATTTGTAGTTTCTCTTCCCTCCGAATCTTGTGTCGTGTTGCTTTCCTGCTCTGACGTTTGTTGTACATCTTTTCGCTGTTCTAATTCCTCACCCTCAAGTAGGTTCATAAAGTGTTTCTTCCACTGTCTTTTGCTGATTTTCTTCCCTTTGCTTTTCCGTTTTGGTCGAAAATTTCCTATAGCTCCCCAAAATTCTTTCATGCTTTTACTTCTTCTGACCTGTTCCCAGCGTTCCTCCTTTTTTTTCTTTTTCTTTTTAATACGTAGTTCTTTTAGTTTCTTCTTTTCCTTTTTCCACTCATTTTTGTCGGCCTCTTGTTTTGTCTTTATATACTTTTTTAATTTATTCCAAACCCTTTTCTTTTGATCTTTCAATTCTTGATCTTTTTCAGTTTTTGTACCCCGTCCTTCCCCGTTGGCTCCATCAGTTTTATATGTTTTCAACATCCCCGCTGTTTCTGCCGCCTTTTTTATATTCCTTAAAATGTTTGCCCATCTGGCTTGCCAATCTTCTTTTGAGGAAATTTCCTCTACCTCCCACAGTTCTATCAATGCTTTTCTATATTCTTCACCTGTCTCGTTGTTCCAAAGAAGCCTGTGCACCTTGTTTTTGTTTCTTCCGCGCTTCCATTTTCTTCTCTTCCTCTTTTCTTTTGGTTCTTTCGCGTTCAGTTGGAATGTCACCGGAAAATGGTCAGATTCAGCTCTCGTGACAACCTCTATCCTTTTAATGTCGCTATCCCCATCTCCCTCTAATTCAATCACATAATCTATCACCGAACCCTCATCCTCTCCGACGTGCGTCCACTTGCCCTCCCTATCCCCATTCATTCTTCCATTCAGTATTCTCATTCCAAATTCTTCACAAAATTTTAACAATTTTACTCCTTCCGAATTAACAACTTTGTCTTCTGATTTTCTGTTTTTGTAATAATTTTTGGGTGGGTCATGCTCATCAAATTCACATTCTCCTTCACGCTCTCCTATCCTTGCATTCCAATCGCCTAGTAAAATCACGCGCTCTCCCTTGGCTTGAAAGGTTTCTAATACAGCTCTAAGTTCTTTACAAGCATTTGCTACTCCTACATTATTGTAAATTGTTATAATGTTTGTTTTGATGTGCCTATCTCCGAATGCATCGTTACTTAAAATTAGACCATATTCCCACTCTTCTACGGATACATTTTGCCCTAAATTTTTACGAATCCCAACTAGTTGCCCCCCTTTAGCCCTCCCTTTTTTATGATCTCTTACTGCTGCTTTGGTTTTCCAAAAAAAATTTTTATCCAATTTATCAGTTAGGCTACGTTCGTTATCTTTTTCCACCCATGTTTCTAGAATTACAATAACATCGAATTTAGATAAAAAGTCCCATACTTCCAAGACTTTCTTACTACCTGCCAAATTCCAGACCACCCCATTAATGAATCTTGTTTCGTGGTCCTCGAAAAAACTGGATCTCTTCTGGGCCATTTTCTTCACTCCATGAAAGTTCTCGTTCGCCAATCCTCCATTTCATGTACGCATAGCTCGCAGATTCTCCCCTCTTTCTGGCTTCCCAAACCTCCTCTTCAATCCAATCTTGAATTTCCTTTTCTCTACAAGTGAGATCATCCTCCACTCGGATTGTTGTATTTTTCAGTTTGAATTTATTTTTCATTAGTTTTTTCTTCGTGAACCATGAGTCCAGTTTGATGAGAGCCCCTCCAGCGATTTGTTTCATATTTTTAATCCTAATTTTCACTCCAGTCAGATCAAAAAGCGTTTCCTCGATTTCGTTGCCTAATTCTCTGCCTCTGGATCGAAATCCTCGCACCACAATTGAGTTTTTTCTGCTTTTTCGTTCCTCGATCTCCCAATGCCGTTCGTTCATGGTCAGTTTTTCCGGTTGTATCTTCCTCGGCCGATTTTCTGTCGTCTCCTGGCTAATGAGTGTTTCGTCGTCAGGTGTTTGGTTGTTGTGCGTTGTTTCTGTGGGCACGTCAGCACTCCCGTGATTTAATCCGCTGGCATTTTGCTTTCTGTAATCAAAACTGGGGTGTTCACACCCTTCATGAGTAGAGTTACTCTCTAGATCCTTCAGCTTTGTTTCTAGGTTAGATATTTTGTCAGTGAGTTGCGATATTTCGTTTAGAAAACCAATTTCCCTTTCTCGCGCTCTTGATACTGCTGTGAATGCTGCCTCTTCTCGTAATTCTCTCTCCTCGTCACTTGCCCTCGTATTTTTTATCTTGTCAACTTCCTCAGTGATTTTATTTAATTTTGGTTCAATTTTATATTGCCACAGATCTTCCAGCACTTTTATCCACTTGCTTTTGCATTCACATTTACATTCTAAATTATCAGGTGTTTCCACGACCTTCGTATTTTCTTCCTGATTTTCCTGGGTACCAGTTTCTTCATCGCGCACCAAAACTTTTTCTTCTAATAAGTTTCTTCTCTGTTCTTCTTTGGTCGGTGATCGTGATAATTTTTCTCTTTTTTTGAAAACTTCGTTTCCTAGTCCTCCCCACTCTGTCGTATTTGTTTTTAGGCCTAAGAATTCCGTCATCTTTTTTGAGCTTTTGCTATTTTCCTCCTTTTCCTTGTCCTGCTTCTTTGGTCTCCCAGGTCTTCTTTTCAGCTCTTTTGCAGTCAGTGAACTTTGATTACTTGCCTGTCCATTGTTGTTGTCCGTCAGCTGGGTGCTTGCATCACCTCCACTGGACCCTCTGTAACCTCCACTATCTTGTGCTGCCCCCTTGTGTCCCTTATCGGAGTTCATAATGATCGCTTCCGGTTCCATTCCAAGCGTATTCCAAATTCCAAATCCAATTCTCTGGTTCTAACTTTCGATGAACATAACCCCACTGTCTATATCTATAATTTTTCCGCAAAAGTAACACCTCACTCACTACACTAAAACGACGGATAACACTTCTGCCGATTTTCGGCCTTCCAATTTTTATAGTTTATTCCACTAGCCACCCCAACTTGCACTTTACCGCACTAATTTATCGATTTTCCTTCCTTGATCTCGCGTCGCATGTACGTCTGTTCCCCTATCCAACCGGACTCCCGAAATTTTTAATGTTATTCTTGGTATGGAAAGCTATAGCGTTTTTGTGATTTTCGAAAAAAAAATTTTCTCAGGAAATTTTTACTTTGAAAATTTTCTCAGGAAATTTTTACTTTGAAAATTTACTATCGAAATTTTTAATGTTATTGTTGTTATTGAAGCCCATAGCATTTTTGTGATTTTTGTAAAAATATTTCTCAGAAAATTTTCCCTCAGGAAATTTACTATCGAAATTTTAAATATTATTGTTGTTATATATATATATATATATATATATATATATATATCGTTGCTGAATTATTTAAAGATTCTTAGTTTTTCAATAAACTGTCGTCCGCCGACAGTTCTGAAAACTCGGCGTCCGACGATCTCATTTTGCTTTCCTTTTCCAATTTTCTCGTTTGAAATTTGAGAAGAGGGCACATAATTCAAATAATTTAGAATCTCTGTAATACAATTGAAAATAAATTATGACGGCTGACTAATGCCGGTGGGCACTACTGAAGGCACACGACACCACCATGCTCCCCTAGTAGTCCAGGCGCCCAATAAAAAATGGTGCATTAATGAAATGCAACCTGAAATGAGTTCGGATTTTTGTACTATTTCTATTTACATAGAACAAAAGTCTATATGTTTGAGTCTAAATCCTAGGACCAATGGTGTGTATAAACAATTGTTGAAGATAGCGAAAATAGGTTTTTTGTTTATTGCATTGAACCTATTTGTTTGACATTAAAACAGTTTGGTAAAAAATGTAGATTTAACAAATGTCTACAAAATGACGCATCGTACGTTAAGAATCCTTCATTTGTTTACTCTGAAAAAAAATAAAAACCATCTGAAATTGCCTTTTCTTAAATATTAAATTATTTTTGCCATATCTAAGCAACAAGTATGAAACTTAAAAAAAATATGCCCCTCGTCACTCTTACAAATACTTTAGCCCAAAATAGTTATTAGTTTTCTTAAAAAAACTAATTTGTTTTAAAAAAATGAACCATTTTCAACGGAATTTCCACATTTTTGGCTGATAGGATATTAACTAAAGTGGGTGATTGTCCTCTACAGGAGTTGTGATATCAAGCGCTTAGCGACAAAACCAGTTTTTATTATTGTATTGCATAAAAGTGGCTTCAAAAAGACGGTATGTTTTTTCCTCCTAAGCCAATTGAATAACTTCGTCAATCTTTAATTAATGGAATCTGGATGAAGTCCATTTGGTAGGTGCTATTTTTTTACAACTGTAAAAAGAAAAAACTTGTTATATTTCAGGTGAAAAAAAAAAAATTTGTTTTTTGTTTTTACAATTGAGCGTCCGGGTTCCATAACGTCCTTAGAGCTCGGACTCGCTCTCCCAGTAACCCATGAAAATATCAGAAAAAAAACCACAACTTTCAAACATTATTCAAATTGAATATCATCGAAAATAATAATAAATGGTTTGAACAATTATGTTTGTTAACATTAATTAAGTATAACCTTACTTCAATTGAAAATTGAACAAAAAGTGGAAAATTTTATAAAAAACCGGGACTTTCTAACTCTACTATACAAGAAAATTGCCGAAAACAATAATAATAAATTGAGTGTGAATAATTCCAGCTGATAGTGAGTCTCTTTCTGTATTTTTTCTTGAAATAAAAATTCACTAAGCTGAAAAGGCCGATATTTTCACTCTATTTTTTTATATATTGTTGCCCGGTGACAGAAATTAAAAACTCGCAAACCAAACTTCTCTTCAAAATTTAATGAAGAGCATTTCGAAAAAAAGAACTTTAAAATCGGTTAAGAAATACGACCTGTGGGCGATTATGAACAGTAAATTCCTATTCTAGACCACTGTGGTCGGCACAGTGGGGGGGGGGGGGATTATTTGGTCGATTTCAAATATATAGTGAAAATTCAAAAATGTTTAATGTCTGATGCAATATTGTATCAGACATTTAAAATGAAAATTCAAATACAAATCATAAAATTTTTGAATTTTCACTATAGAGTTGAAATCGACGACATAAAAAACCCTAAGTAACGATTTGTAATAAAATCGCTTATATTTTCCCAGTGAAATTACGCCATATTGGATCCTTCATTTTGAATTTTTGACTTCAGATTCGAAATCAGCTACCCGAAAATACCTCCATGCTTATCCCACTCCTTTCCACCTCTACCCACTCTTCCAACCAGTGCTCCACTCTTGCATTCCCCTTCCCACACAGTTCACACATCCTCTTTTCCCTAGAGAGCCAGAACCTATTAAAACCCTCCATGCACCCACATCTCATCCTCGCTATAACCTCCTGACTTCCTTTCTCTCCTTCCTCATATAAATATTGCGCTTTCGCCCTTCGTATAATCCACACATAGTTCCCGTTACAGCCTGAATCTCTTATTCTCTCTTCCCCTGCTGTCTTCTCTCTCTCCATGCCGCTTTTTTTAACCAACTCATATACCTCCCTTCCTTCCTCGTGCATCCTTCTCACTTCATCCATCTGCAGTCCATTCGTTCTAAAATACCTTTCCCTGTCAACCTTCATCTTCCCACTCCCTCTCCTGTTCTCCTTCTTCCACCAACACTTCCTAACCAGCTTACTTCCCCCCTCTTCCAACAATTTCTCCTCATACTTACACGCCCGACTCCCCGCTGGAAACCCTACTCTCGTTCTCCCCGTCTTCCTCCTGAAAATATAATTAGGCGTGTTCCTTGCCAACCCCAGTGTCCACTTTACATACCTCTCCTGTGGCCTATTTACCTCCTCACTTTCCTTCCACCCCCACACCTCTACTCCATACAATAGCACACTCATCACTAGTGAGTCAAACAATTTCATTCTCCTTCCAAAATCATCTGCGAATAACTTCTTTCCCAACCCCCACACCTGCCTCATCACCACATTTCCCTCCTCACTCTCTCTTTTATGTGAGCATCCACTCCCCCATTCCTCCGAAACAAGAAGACCAGGTACACAAACTCTTTCACCTCCTGTGCCGCCTTTCCCTTCCACTTTCACACCCCTCCATTAATCCTTCCCCCTCCTTTTCTGAACACCATAACCTTGGACTTTTCCGCATTCAGCTCTAATTTGTTCTTATCCAGGTATCTTCTCAACCTCTTCATCATCTCCTTTAAGGCCTCCTCGATTCTTGCCAGCAAAACTATGTCATCTGCATAAGCTAGTGACCAAATTCTAACCCCTCCTATCCTGACTCCTTCTACCACCCTGGCCTCCAGCTTACTTTCCATTTTCGCAATTAAAATCGCAAAAAGCGTTGGGCTAAGCGTACACCCTTTCCTTAACCTCCTATCCATCCAGAATCCCTCCGCAATCTCCTTTCCTCTTCTTACCTTATCTTTGGTCTCTTCATATATCTCCCTTACCCTCTCAATCAGGCCTCTCTCTACTCCCATATCCTCCATCGCCTCCCACAACCTCCCCCTATCCACCGAAGGAAACGCGCCTTTGAGATCCACAAAAAACGCGTACACTCTCGACCCCTTCTTCGATAATTCCCTATCCACCACGTGCTGCAGAACGTAGATATTGTCGATAGTACTCCTACCCGCCCTAAAGCCCTGAAGCGTCTCCGGCAATATTTCTTTCTCCTCGACATCTTTCCGCGGCCTCTCCGCCACCACCATCGCGTATACTTTATACGCCGTATTCCTTAGCGTAATCCCTCTATAATTTTTCTGTCTATCTCTATCTCCTTTCTTATACAGTGGCACTATTAACCCTTCTCTCCACTCTCCTGGGAATCCCTCCCCCTCCATACTTTCTTCACTACCTCCTTCAGCTTCTCCCTAACCTCTTGTGTACTAAACAGCCATGCTTCGTTCTCTACCCCGTCCAGCCCTGCTGCTTTTGACCTTCTTAACTTCCTTATCTGTTCCTCTATCTCCTCGTCATTTAGCCTCCATCTTTGCCTCCCCCGTTCTTCTACTCCCACCATCCCTCTTTCTTGAATCTGAGGCCTGAAATGATTCTTTAAAAAACTCCCTTCACTCCTCACTCCCTATCTTCTCGCTTACGGCGACTCTACGCTTCCTAAAACCTATTTATTATCTTCCAGACGTCCCCCTCTGTTTTAAAATTTCCTAGCTCCTCTGCCAGATCTTTCTCCTTTTCCTGCTCTTTCTTCTTACACATCAATCTAAACTTCTTCCTCATTTCTACGTACTCCTCCCTTTTCGTATTACCCTCTTTCCACTTCACCATTCCTTTCCTCTTCTTTCTAAATACCTTCTTTTGCAAACACCCTTTCACCTTCTCTTTCAGATCCTCCCATATCTCTCCCACCGACTCCCCTTCAAAGCGTACCTTTCCAAACTGCTCCTGATACTTCTATATCGCCTCCCTCGTCCAGGTCACCCAATGCAATGCCACCCAATGCAAGGTCACCCAATGCAATAATTCCCAAGCAGGTAATTTGAAGTTGTGCAATTAATTTCGCACTTCAATCATTTCTATCATAGACGAAGAAAGACAGCCATGTTAAACACGTTGAAACCTACGATTCATGCGAACACGCATAATACGTACACTTGATTTTCACCTTCAGAGACTTCACGCGGTTTGAAACAACAAATCTCGTCTTGTTTAAATTAGAAAATCTGAATGCCATTCTTTTATATTGGGTGCTATTATATTTATTGTTTCTGGAAATGATTGTAAAGAAGGTTTAGCTTTGAAAACAGTTATATTTATTGTTATTTTTAAAATTCATAATATTCAAGCACCTAGCGAAAACAATAATACAATTTCCTATTTTAGATGTACATATTTTCATCACCCGCTTTCAGCGGGTGCTGGCACCTCACTGCCTAAAGCAAAAGCTGATCATATTCCAAAAAAAAGAAATTAAATGATACATCTGTAGAAAAATGAATAGCAATATAAGAAAATCAGTGAATATATATATATTCGGTTTTGATTCCTTGGGAATCGAACCGAAGGGCCTATGACAAAGCCACCGAACGCGTCCTCGGGTTGCGGATAGAGGGTCCCTGTACCAAGGGTTTCTGCTGAATATGGTTACAATAATTAATAAGCAGTCGCGGAAAATTGTCCAGGGATGGTCCGGATGGAATAACTCCTAAGCGAAGGCGTAACAACCGTGCCGAAAGCTGAATGGCACCTGGGTGAGGTGTCTCAAACGGTGACTCTGGGATACCGGGCGACCTCTCAGAGTATGCAGCCTTATCCTTGCACGCGAGGCTCTACAAGGATTGACGAACCCTTTTCCCTAACATTCAGGTTTCTCCCAAGCCCAAAGATCTGACTGAACTGGATGATGAGCTTCGCGGAGATTTTTCCGAAGAATCCGACCTCTGGACTATCAATTGTAGTGTGTACAATGCAGCGAGAACTTTGGCAGATGCAAACCGTAAAACAAAACCAACGGTTGATCATAAGACCAAAAGACGAATGCATCAACTTAGCACAAAGATAGGCTGGGCAAGACAGCACGCGTCCTGCATTCAGTGTGTGATTGACTACATAACATCTGGCATGACTTTCACTGCCAAGGTTCAACAGTTCGCGCGCGAACTGCGGATCCGTCATCACACAATCAACAAGTCAAAGCTACTGACCATCAGGCAGCATATTGTTGACAGATTACGAGTACTATCTAACGCTAGGAGAAGTCTAGAGCGGAGAGAGAGAGGTGGGTCAGAGAAAATGAACAGTTTTCGTCTGACCCATCTCGACTCTTCCAAGACCCTCCAGTTACTGTCGACCATCCGCCCAAACCAGAGGAGGTCGAAGCATGTTGGAGAGAAGTCTACAAAGTCCAACATCCACGTGAAGAAGGCTCAAAGAATATAAATAGCTTCAAGGAGCTGTGCAATGCCCTCATAACAGCTGAGGAGGAATGCCCACCCATCACTACCGAGGAGGTGAAAAACGTATTAAGAGGCATGAAGAACTATTCCGCTCCGGGACCAGATGGTATCAAGACCTTCTGGTGGAAGAAGTTTCCTTCAACCCACCAGCATCTGGCCCGAATTTTCACCTCATATCTAAAGTCGGAAGAGCCTATTCCGGGGTGGTTGTTGGAAGGGCGCACAGTGCTCCTGCCGAAGTCGGGCAACTTAGCTGACCGTAAGAATTACAGGCCAATATCTTGTCTGAACACACTGTATAAGATCCTCACAGCTATCCTAAATGATAGGATTGCTCGGAAAATTGGACCTGTATGGCAAAAGATGTATGAACAACGTGGCTCAAAGAAAGGCGTAGCAGGATGTCGGCAGAACTTGCTCATCGATAGATGTGTCTGTAAAGACGCAGCTCCTCGACAAGAGGATGCACGGCATCTTCCACAGAAATGTGGAAGATCAGTCGATGTCGTATGAGCTAACGTTTGCTTTCCTTAGATCACCCGGATTGAAGTCGGGCGTGGAGGGCTTCATTTTGGCATATCAAGACGGTGTCATTTCCACTCTGGCATACCGTCGCCACATTTTGAGCCAAGACATTCCCGGTGATAGCTGCAGAGCGTGTCATGCACACCCCGAGCATCTAGCACACATACTATCTAGTTGTCCAACTCATGCGGGAACGACCT
The DNA here is from genome assembly GCA_932195095.1 of Andricus curvator. Taxonomy (NCBI): domain Eukaryota; kingdom Metazoa; phylum Arthropoda; class Insecta; order Hymenoptera; family Cynipidae; genus Andricus; species Andricus curvator. The sequence continues at coordinate 94,109 of CAKNYM010051476.1, forward strand.
ACATCCAAAGGCATAATGCGGCACTAAGAGTGCTTTATTACCATCTCTGTCACTCGTATGGCATTAGCCCAAGTACCTCTCCGCTAAACGCTCCTAGAGAAATAGAGTCAATTGTCGAAAATGAGAAGTTCCGCATATAGTGGAACTTCATATACTCGATAATTGTTTCTGTTGCGCACTCGAGGCCTGACATAGTTCTCCTTGACTTCGAGAAACGAACCATGTTCGTTATCGAATTTTCGGCACCAGCTGACAAAAACATCACAGCCAAGGAGAAAGAAAAAGTACCTTATAAGGCAGTTACGACGGTTATACCCGGAATATTCTGTTAAGTTCATCGTCTTGATCATCGGCGCTCTTGGAAGTGCCAAGGTTTCACTGGTTAATAGCCTGAAAAGCATCCCTGCGTGTCAACAAAATGCTGAGACACTTGCGGGGAAAATGCACAAGGCGGTCGTCCTTGGGTCGCTCCGTGTCATCAGGGTGCACGAGACTTTTGCCGGATCATCGTATTGAGTTCGTCGCAGACTGTAACCACCTATCTCACGGTCGTGAGACGTGGTTACAGCTGAAATTTTACCGCGATTTCGCTGGGAGCGGGTGCAATTTTTCAGATTAGCACCCGCTCCCGGCGAAATCCTGCGGTTGTCCTTATGACAAACTTTTAACTATATATATACATGCTATTTTGCTAAAACTGAGAAAAATTACTGAAATTTTTTGCATTACTGCTTTGGCAAATTAAAAGTCTAGTAATGACCTTTCATTAGGGAAATTATGAATAGCTGCAAAAAGAACAATTCTGATATTCCCCTTGTCAGCAAAACTACGACTAATTAGCCGGAACTTTCATTTTTCGAAACGTTGTTCAAGAGTAAAAAAGAAATACATTGCTCACCTTCAAAAACGAAAAATGACAATCTGACTCCCGGCTACAAACAAAGAAATAGAAGAACAAATCACAAAAACGGTAATTCAAGACTCAAGACTTGTGTGAAGTATAAAAATGAAGATAGCTATGCATGCACTTATCGAAAATATTTGTTCTACGCTCATCGTATTTCTGTCAACTTAGTCACGGCCTGAATAAATTTCCTCAACTTAGCTTCAGAAATTAAGAATCTCCTATTATAATATAATTTTGCATTCCAATAATATTATGTTATTTCGCACGAATTTTGATAATCTTTCACCTATATTCATTTCTCATAGCAGATAATATTTTTCATCTCGAATCTTGTGAAGGTCTTAACTATAAATAAGTTTACCTCGCAATCAGTAATTATGTAATTAGGTAAATATTCTTTCCATGTACTGAGCAAATTACTATAGTCCGGCTTTTGCATCTTAGTTCACCATAAGCTAATTAAAAAATTTCTGTTATAGCAATTGCTGTCACTTTTTCAAGACATATTAGGTCTGATTTACGTACAAACATTATTCTTTGAATTTGAGTATAGCATATTCACAAATCACTGGAAAAATTTCAATACATGAGTCACTTCCTCTTAAGAAATAAATACTTCTATAATTTAGAGCTAACAACAATTAAATCTCTAAAATCATTCATAAAAAAAGTGCTATCCAAAACGCCTACGAAGCAAAACTTTGGCCAAGTTGGCCAAGTAGTTTCAGAAAATAACTAAAGGAGCTATTACTCTATTAGATTATTCTGAAAAGGTTTGAAAAAAATGGATTATGAAATTTGAATTTTTACTTGTTCAAGAAACCATCCTACCTTTTTTTGGATTTTCGTCTTTTATAACAAATGCTTATGATGAATTGTATTCATTATATTGATTTCCTTGCAGAGTTGCATCAGATACCACCAACTAGAATCTTTTTATTATTTATCATATTCATAAATATTCATTGTATATCAAGATTTACGGTAGTGCATCGTCGCTAAGTAAAAAAATGTTTTATTTTTAGTAATTACATGCTTAATCTGTTTGATAAAATCCTTCATACGGTTTTCAAACATTTTGAATTCATTTCTTATTTTTCGAGATTCAGTAATTTTAATGAAGAAAATCCGTTTTTTAGTAATTAGTCACCCATCAAGCATACACTATTCAGCCGATTGGTACAGCAATTTTAATATAAATCTCTACCTGCTAATAGCAGTCATATGCATTATATTGTGTAGAGTGTTTAGTATTTTTATTACGCAGAAATGAGTATTTGATTTAGGGAAAAATTTTATTCAAAAGTAAGTGAAACTTTGCAATAAAATTTTTGTTGTAATTTAAAAAAAGAAATTTACAAGTCATTCATCAATGAATAATTTTTGTATGCAAAACTGATGTAATAGTTTTTCGAGAGGTAACATCGATTGAAATAATATAAAATTCTTAATTGCGTCATATTGAATAACCAAGATAAGGTATCAGAGACACAATCATATTGACACGATTCAAGATAAAAAATCTCGTCTAACTTAATCTGATACATTTTCAGTTAAAAAAGTAATTTTAAAACAAAAAACCAATTTTCAACGAAGTATCTCCTGATACTTTTCAAAAAGATTTCATCGTGAAAAAAAAGAAAAAACGAGACGAAATATAATTTCAGCAATAAGAAACAACACACGTATTCGATTTTTTTTTCAGTGATTTGGAAGATATTTTCCGAAAAAAAAATCTTTGTACAAAAATTAGTCGTAATATGTTTTCAAGAGGCGAGAGCAATTAAAATAATAAAACATTCTTAATTGCGTCATGTTGAATAACGAAGATAAGGAAATAAAACTACAATCATATTTGCTAACCATGAATATTTATCTAGTTTCGACAATACTGATTGTAAGTAAAACTTTATTTTCATTTTTAGGTCTTGACCAGATTTTGGATAAAAAATCTCATCTGAATGAATCTAAAATTAAAAAAAGAGAATTCTTTTGGAGAATATTAAATACTTGTTTAAATTATATTTTATTATATATTCTTAGAATAAGAAGAAAACAATATTATGTTTTTGATGAAACTGACGAAATACATTTTAAAGGATTATTATTTTCTGCCCTAAGCTGTAGCTGCATAGCTTTAATTAAGGAGTAAGCGAAAAAAACGAGATAAATTCATTTTTTATAAATTAGATAATTAAAAACTAAAAACTTGGAAACTGTAGTCCATTGTTTCTGTTTAGTTGTAATATCATCAATTTTATTATCAAACTTAAGTTGGCGAAAAAAAGTTTTATTCTTGGTTTCCACCAAATACAGTTTTTTAGAATATGAAGGAAAGTAGAAACACCCCAGATAATTTGTTATCTAAGACTGGTTCTATTTCCTAACTATCGCAATATTTACCGAATTTATCTAAAATTCGGCAGCAATAATATCGTCGTAAATTAAGTGTGTTTGTACACGTAAAGGTAAGTATAAAATAACCTGCAAATTAAACCAAAGTAATGTGTTTATGTGAAATTCTTCGAGAACGTTTCGAAAAATTATTGCTGGTACGTCTACTTAGTCTCAGTTCTATGTTAGTAAGATCACTTTACAAATAAAATTCGAGATTTTTAAATATTATCGTTTTAAATTTCATATAATTAGAATCTTGCAAGATTTATAAGCTGAATTTATATATTGGGTTGAACACTTTTTTTTTACTTTCATGCCCGAGTTTTGATCTGCGAGAAAAAAGGATTTCATACAATAGTTGTAAAATAGTTTCTTCGGTTGGAAATAGTTTTCTCTTAATTATTTTATGCTTGTAACAATTATTATTTAAAATTTGAGCTTAAGTGTACTGATTTGTTAATTTCTCGATTTGTGTTGATACTTAATTTTGTAGGATTCAAAATTTGAAAAAATAGTATTACAACAAAACGAAACTGAAGTCAATTGAATTAAAGTATATTGCAGAGCAAAATCATAAGGATAAGAGTTTTTTACATTTCGTTCTCTTCCGGTAATTTTTAACTCTTCTAATAGCGTTACACAATTTTTTCTTCAGTACAGTTTTAATTTTGGGGTTTAACTCCCTTTCCATTAATAATATGTATTTAATAAAAATATAAATATCAAACCTTCAAAAATTAGGGTTAACACGAATTTTTTTTCAGAAATGGAATATTTTTTAATTTGTTATCTCAAAGAAAAACTTAGGTTTTTTCCTTTAGGGGCTTGAAAATTAAAAAGTTGAATATTTATTTTTTGTTTATGAAAATGACCTTTAATTTCTTTTTGATAATGTATCATCGACGTTGGCGATTTTTAACTCTATTGTTATGAGTAACCAAAATATTTTCATCTTCATTATCCATGGATTTTTTGGCGCACTTTTCATTGGTCGTAACAATGTTCTGAAAAAATGAATACTTGACCTTCAAACATAAATTCGACTATGATATTCTCAATGAATATATTAAATAATAAAAACTTAAATTTTACTTCTTGTCCTCAAGCTTATTTTTAATAAACGCCAAGCTTTCTTTTTAGTACAAACAATTTTTTCAAAAAGTATCCTTCTATATGTTACTATAAAGTCAAATTCATTTTTGACCCTAATTTTTGACGGTCAAATATTTATTTTACCAAAAAATGGTCACAACCAAAGAAAGGACACCAAAAAGCTTAGTAAACTTGTAGTAAAAAACATTTTTTTTTATACTTGAAGGTATAAATAAGAGTTATAAATCGCCAAAAAAGATGGTATGTTTTTAAAAACCATTTGTCACTCATTTTCAGAAATAAACAATAAAAATGCCTCTTTTCAACCTCAAAAATTTAACTGGAAAACCCTTAGTTTTCTTTTGAAGTAAAAAAAAAAAAATGAAAAAATCTGATTTCCTTCTAAAAAAGTCAAATTTGTTCTTGACTTTCACTTTTTAAAAGTCAAATATTAATTTTGTCAAATACTGCTCATCACCGATGAAAAGTGTGTAAAAAATCTTTTGAAACTGCACTAGAAAAAAGTTTTTTTATCGTCGTTAGAAAAGTTAAAAACCGCCGAAATAGATGATTTCCACAAAAATCTCAAAAGTCCCCCTCCCCCTTCCTGAAGGTAAATATTTATCCAAGTGACAAAATATTTTTCGAAAAACTACTATCCGAAGGCATAACATTTTATCTAAGTTTGACTTAGATTGGACAAATTAGATTTTTGAGTTGATCCATTTGAGAAATAATGCCGTAAGAAATCATCTCTCTACTGTAAAATAACAAAAAAATCGTCAAAGTCTTGAGAGAATCTTAAAACAAAATATTGTTTAATTTTTTAAAAAAAGTTCTTTGAAAAAAATGTGATTGAAAAAAAAATTTGTTGAAAAAAAACTAGGACAACAAATTTTCGGCAAAAAAAATTGTTGAAAAAAATTTTAGAAAAAAGTTTCATGAAAAAAATAAATTTTTTTTTAACTTTGTGAAAGGAAATTTAAAAAAAAAAATTGGGATAAGTTCCGAATAGTGGTTACCTCTGATTTTGTTAAAACCACTTATACTTACGTATTTTGATGCGCTGATTACGAAAATCATAGTCTAAATTGGCGACAAGGAGGTTTTCATGATAAAAAAAAATAAGAAACCCCATAAAAATCATGATTTTTCTGTTTATCGCTGTAAATACAAAGAATTTAAAAAAATATTTCAAACAAAAGTTCTAGCTAGTATAAAAATACATCTTTTTTGTTGAATACAATTTTTGCCTCAAACAATTATTTTTCGAGTAAAAGAGGATTGCGTTGGAAAAACAATGAAAACAAGAAAACAGTTACAGATATGTGTTCGGTCACGCTTGTCCCTTCTTTTCCTTTATTTCTCGTCCCTTTTTCGTAACTAGTCAGTAAATGACCTAACGTACCCCCCCCCCCCCCACTTAAACCTGGAAAAGGGGACGAGCGCAACTGAACGCATTTTCGTAACTAGTCAGTATATTTGTAGCCCCCCCACCACACATGAACCTGGAAAAGGGGACGAGCGTAACTGGACGCATTTTCGTAACTAGTCAGTATATTTGTAGCCCCCCCACTCATACCTGGAAAAGGGGACGAGCGTTACTGAACGCATTTTCGTAACTAGT
>CAKNYM010051476.1:105595-123468 GCA_932195095.1 Andricus curvator
TAAAAATGTTTGGAATTTTCCAACACTTCTACAATACAAGCGTAAGGAATTCACGAAATTTATGGAATTCACGGAATTCGCGGAATTCAATAAATTTATGGAACTCACAGAATTCATGGAATTCACGGAATTCATGGAATTCACGGAATTCATGGAATTCACGAAATTTATGGAATTCACGGCATTCACGGGATTTATGGAATTCATGGAATTCACGGAATTGATGAAATTCAAGGAATTCACGAAATTCATGGAATTCTCGGAATTAAAGGAATTCACAAAATTTATGGAATTCACAAAATTTATGGAATTCACGGAATTCATGGAATTCGGGGAATTCACTAAATTCATGTAACTCACAGAATTCATTGAATTCACGAAATTTATGGAATTCATGGAATTCACGGGATTTATGGAATTCATGGAATTCACGGAATTCATGAAACTTAAGGAATTCACCAAATTTATGGAATTCACGGAATTCGCGGCATTCACTAAATTTATGGAACTCACAGAATTCATGGAATTCACGAAATTTATGGAATTCACGGAATTCACGGGATTTATGGAATTCATGGAATTCACGGAATTTATGAAATTCAAGGAATTCACGAAATTCATGGAATTCGCGGAATTAAAGGAATTCAGAAAATTTATGGAATTCACAATTTATGGCCAACAGCCATACCACGCTGAAAAAACCAGTTCTCGTCAGATCACTGAAGTTAAGCAGCGTTGGGCGCGGTTAGCACTTGGATGGGTGACCATTCGAGAAAACTGAGTGCTGTTGGCACATCGTGGGTGTGGTGAGCCCACACTTGTAGTTATTTACTACAAGTTATCAACCTAGAAACACTACCCGAATCGGGTAGTGTCACGCCTACCCCGAAAGGGAAATGGCTTAATGGTATACACGGAATTCACTAAATTCATGTAACTCACAGAATTCATGGAATTCGCGAAATTTATGGAATTCATTGGAATTCACGCGATTTATGGAATTCATGGAATTCACGGAATTCATGAAATTCAAGGAATTCACGAAATTCATGGAATTCGCGGAATTAATGGAATTCACAAAATTCATGGAATTCACGGTATTCATGGAATTCACGAAATTTATGGAATTCACGGAATTCACCGAATTCATGGAATGCACGGAATTCTCCGAATTCACCGAATTCATGGAATGCACGGAATTCTCCGAATTCACGGAATTCGCGGAATTCATTGAATTCGCGGAATTCACGGAATTCATAGAATTCATGAAATTCGCGGAATTCATGGAATTTACGGAAATCATAGAATTCGCGGAATTCATGGAATTCATGAAATTCACGGAATTCACGGAATTAACTGAATTCAAGGAATTCACGGATCTCATGTAATTTACGGAATTCACGAAGTATATGGAATTCAAGGAATTGACGGAATTTATGGAATTCAAGGAATCGGACGAATTTTTGGAATTTCATGAATTCCGTGAATTCATCAAAATCCATGAATTTCATGAATTCTGTGAATTCATCAAAATCCATGAATTCCTTGAATTCCACTCATTCATTGAATACCACGAATTCCTTGAATTTCGTGAATTCTTTGAATTTGTGAATTTCGTGGGTTCCTTGAATTCCGTAAATTCCTTAAGTGTCGTGAACTTCATGAATTCCTTGAATTCTATGAATTCCGCGAATTTCGTGATTTCCTTCAATTCCTTGAAATCCTTGAATTGCGTGAATTCCGCAAATTCCGGGAATTACTTGAATTCCATCAATTCCTTGAATTCCATCAATTCCTTGAATTCCATCAATTCCTTGAATTCCATGAATTCCGTGAATTTCATTAATTCCTTGAATTCTATGAATTCTGCCAATTCAGTGATTTCCTTTAATTCCGTGAAATCTTTGAATTCCTTGAATACTATGAATTTCATTCTTTGAATTCCGTGATTTCCTTCAATTTCTTAAAATCCTTGAATTCCGTGAATTCCTTGAATTTCGTGAATGCTTCAGATTTCGCGAATTCCGTAAATTCCGTGAATTCCTTAAATTCCATCAATTCCTTGAATTCCATCAATTCCTTCAATTCCATCAATTCCGTGAATTCCATTATATATGAGATTAAGCCATTTCCCTTTCAGGGTAGGCGTGACACTACCCAATTCGGGTAGTGTTTCTAGGTGGATAGTTTTTCTTGTAGTTATAAATAACTACAAGTTTGGGCTCACCACACCCATAATATGCCAACAGCACACAGTATTCTCGAATGGTCACCCATCCAAGTACTAACCGCGCCCAACGCTGCTTAACTTCAGTGATCTGACGAGAACTGGTTTTTTCAGCGTGGCATGGCCGTTGGCATTAATTCCGTAAATTCTATGAATTCCGCCAATTTCGTGATTTCCGTTAATTCCATGAAATCTTTGAATTCCTTGAACACTATGAATTTCATGAATTCCGTGAATTCCATGAGTTCTGTTAATTCCATATATTCCGTGAATTCCATGAATTCTGTTAATTCAATGAATTTCCTGCATTCCATGTATTCCGTGAATTTTGTGAAATCCTGATACTCCGTGAATTTCTTGAATTCCATGAATACCTTGAATTCCATAAATTTCAAGAATTCAATTAATTACGTGAATTCCATGAATGTCCTTAGAAATTATTTACGTTTTTTTTTTCAATTTTTCGGATAAACAGGTGTCGAGATATCCAGCCGCCAATATGATACAGAAGTGTTACTGGCTACTGGAAATGTATTGTAAAATTCCAATACATGTGAGGTACCATTGCAGTACCAGCATTCGGGAACTACAAAATTTTGTATTGTAGCGTTACCTTACGTTTCGGAAATAAACTTCCACTACATTTGTTGGAAGTTTCGAGCGGAAATTTTTAACAGTGATATAGCGACTCTTTTTCTAAAATTATTGAAAGTAAATATTCTGAAAAATCCAACTTTTTCAGAAATAGTTAGCAATATGTACTATATATTTCAGGAGTTTTGTTCTCGCTAAACCACTGCTTCACTTTAAAAGAATTATTTAAAACAATCAAATTTTTGTATTTTTCTCAGAAAAATTTAAAGGTACAACAAATGTTCAGACAAAAGTTGAAACTTCTGGGAAAGTTTAACAAAAAACAACTCTTCCCCTTCTGTGTAGCTTGCATTGTTTACGAAAAGAGATAAAAAATTAGATCAAAAAAATTCTTGCCTTCAAAAATAGTTTAGCCTTCATAAAACTTGTAGGATGTGTTTTCGAAATTTTATAAGTTTTATTGGGCTTATACGATGTTTGAGTCCGGCAAACATTTTTTTCATCAAATATAATTTTCATTTTTTTTTCATGTAAACGATGCAAAATATCACACAAGAGCAAGGAATATTCTTTGTAGAACTTTTCCAGTTGTGTACACTTTTATCTGAACATTTTTTTGTACGCACCTTTCATTGTTTCCCAGAAAAAATGCAAAGATTAGATTTTTATAAATTAATTTAATTAATCTTGCTACGTATCTAGTACATATTGCTACGAATCGGATTTTTCAGGAAATCATTTTCCATTCAAGAATTTTAGAAAAACGATTGCAATTTATCATTCTTCAGATATTTAAAATTTTCTTTGGATTAATTAAAAGATTGAGAATTGAAGGCATTTTGAAAAAAACTTCTGTCAATTTTTTAGAATTCGCAGGTAATCTTCGAATGATTATAACAAATCCAAACAAAATTCGTGATTAGGCTATGAAATACATATTTCCTAATTTTTGAAATAGAATGTTATATCCAAATACCAAAATATTTGGACAACCTCAGCTGGACCTCTCTGCCTCATTTTGAATGGAATTGGTCAATAAATTTTCAATTCACAATTTTTTTAATTTTAGGTAGTTTTAGCAGTGGACTTTTTGAATTAAAAACTTCATTGAATAATAAAGGGATTATCTGACAAAATGACACCATGTTTAATATTGCTCAATTTTCAAAACTTTTAGTTTATAGTTGATAGACTTATTTACCTTGGAATGGGGCTAACCGGCTCGTTTTTTTCTGTTTCTTACAATAAAGTCGAAGAAGGAATTACAATTAGTCTAGCCCTTTTCGTATTATAAATCACAAAAATATATGTAATTCACAAATAACTATTCACCATCCCTTCAAGAGTGAGCGACTTTGACCCACTCATAACAAAATCTTTTTAAAAAGTACTTGGAACGTAAGCCTTACAGAAAAAGAAATTATGTATAATTTTTCTAATTATTTAAAAAACAAATAAAGTTAATAAAACTCATGGCAACGTTAAACAATCTGCTTGTTGTCACTCGGAACGTAACCATATTTATCATGAACCTCACATATAATTGAGACATATATCTTATGAATAAGACATAGTTTCTAATAAAATAATATGAGCCGCTTTTCCCCACAACCAATCAGAAAACTCTTACGACCAAATTTCCAAAAGACAGAATCTTGTGAAAATGCACTTTTCATTTGTTATAATTAACGACACTGCATCAAACAAGATTTAGAATTTGTAATAAAGAAAAAATCAGAAGTCTTAAAATTTATTATTCAGAGAAGACGAGACAATTAATTATAAAAAATAAAGATGCGCATAACCCTGCTGGAAGTAAAAAGATTGAAAAAGATAGAAATTTGGGGATAGGAAAAGATAGAACTATTCTATCTCTCTCAATGGGTCACTTTGCATCCCTAAAACGCTATCTTTTCTTATCCCTAATCTCAATAACTTTCTATCTTGTTCTCTATCCTTCGTCACGAAGGACTCTTATCTTTTTCGATCCATTAGTCTATCTATCTATTACGAATTCCAATCTTTTTCAATCTCTTTCTCTATCCTTCGTGACCGAGGCCTCTTATCTTTTTCTATCCCGTAGTCTATCTATCTATTACGAATTTTAATCTTTTTCAATCTCTTTCTCTATTCTTCGTGACCGAAGACTTATCTTTTTCTATCCCTTAGTCTATCTATCTATTACGAATTTTAATATTTTTCAATTTCTTTTTCTATCCTTCGTGACCGAAGACTCTTATCTATCTATTACTAATTTCAATCTTTTTCAATCTCTTTCTGTATTCTTCGTGACCGAGGACTCTTATCTTTTTCTATCCCTCAAAATTGGCGAGTCCATCGGGAAGTTAAAAAATTCATTTAAAAAATTAATTTGACTTTGACCACGTATCAGAAAGACAACGTGACGTCCATGCTTATTATATACCTACATAATTAGAATTAATTTCTCTATCTCACAGTCGAGAACTGTGATGATCTTGGTAGAAAACGGTTTGCTAGGCCTCTACTTATAGGCCCGAAGACTGATTTCACTTATTGGTTACATTTACCCTCAGCCACCTAGCGTCATGCTGCTGGAATTAAAAAGATATCGATCCTATCTTTTTGAATAATTTTGAATCTTTATAATAGAAAGAGATAGAGAGAATGTATCCCATTCTATCTCTTTGGCAATATAAATTCAGGTCTATCTTTTTCAACACCGTCTTTTCTATCTCATCCTATCCATTATTCATCCATATAAACCTTTTTTTATCTCACTGTCAATCTGAATTCCCGTCTATCTTTTTCAATCCACTTTCTTTATTTCATCCTCTTCTACATCTATCAACGTCTATCTCTTTCTATATATTTTTCGATATGAATTCACGTCTATCTCTTTCAATATCCTCTTCTCTGTCTCATCCTATCCTTCATCTATCCACGTCAATATTTTTCTATCCCTAAATTAATCTACATTTCCATCTATCTTTTTCAATATCCTCTCCCCTATCTCATTGTATCACACATCTATCAACGTCAATCTTTTTCTATCTATTTTTCAATCTAAATTGACGTTTATCTTTTACAATACCCTCTTCTCTGTCTCACCTTTTCCTTTGCCTACCCATCTAAATCTTTTTCTATCCCTTTGTCAATCTAAATTCACGTCTATCTTTTTCAATATCCTTCTCTCTATCTTTTTCTATCTATTTTTCAATCTGAATTTACGTCTATCCTTTTCAATACCCTCTTCTGTATCTCATTCTATCCTTTACCTATCCACGTCAATATTTTTCTATCCCTAAATTAATCTAAATTTCCATCCATATTTTTCAATCTCCTCTTCCCTATCTCATTGTATCATACATCTATCAACGTAAATCTTTTTCTATCTATTTTTCAATCTGAATTCACGTCTATCCTTTTCAATACCCTCTTCTCTATCTCATCCTATCCTTTACCTATCCACGTCAATATTTTTCTATCCCTGAATTAATCTAAATTTCCATCTATCTTTTTCAATCTACTCTTCCATATCTTATTGTATCATACATCTATCAACGTCAATTTTTTTCTATCTATTTTTCAATCTGAATTCAGGACTATCTTCTTCCATACCCTCTTCTCTATCTCATCCTATCCTTTACTTATCCACGTCAATATTTTTCTCTCCCTAAATTATTCTAAATTTCCATCCATATTTTTCAATCTCCTCTTCCCTATCTCATTGTATCATACATCTATCAACGTAAATCTTTTTCTATTTATTTTTCAATCTGAACTCGCGTCTATCTTTTTCCATACCCTCTTCTCTATCTCATCCTATCCTTTATCTATCCACGTCAATATTTTTCTATCCCTGAATTAATCTGAATTTCCATCTATCTTTTTCAATCTACTCTTCCATTTCTTATTGTATCATACATCTATCACCGTCAATTTTTTTAAATCTATTTTTCAATCTGAATTCAGGACTATCTTCTTCCATACCCTCTTCTCTATCTCATCCTATCCTTTATTTATCAACGTCAATCATTGTCTATCTATTTTTAAATCTGAATTCACGTCTATCTTTTTCAATCCCCTCTTCTCTATCTCATCCTGTCCTTCATCTGTCCACGTCAATTTTTTTCCATATCTCTTTCAATATAAAGATCAAGGATAAGAAGAGATAGGGAAAAGGAGATTGAAAAAGATAAAGGGAGTTTAGATTGATTGAGAGATAGAAAAAGATTAGCGTTGATAGAAGCAGGATAGAATGAGATATAGAAAAGGAGATTGGAAAAGAAAGACGTGAATTTATATAGACAGAAAGATAGAAAAAGATTGACGTTGATAGAAGCAGGATAGCATGAGATAGAGAAAAGGAGATTGGAAAAGAAAGACGTGAATTTATATAGAAAAAAAGATAGCAAAAGATTGACGCGGATAGATCAAGGATAAGAAGAGATAGGGAAAAGGAGATTGAAAAAGATAAAGGGAGTTTAGATTGATTGAGAGGTAGAAAAATATTGACGTTGATAGAAGGAGGATAGGATGAGATAGAGAAAAGAAGATTGGAAATTAAAGACGTGAATTTATATAGACAAAAACATAGAAAAAGTTTGATGTCGATAGAAGCAGGGTAGGATGAGATAGAGAAAAGGAGATTGGAAAAGAAAGACGTGGATTTATATAGAAAAAAAGATAGCAAAAGATTGACGCGGATAGATCGAGGATAAGAAGAGATAGGGAAAAGGAGATTGGAAAAGATAAAGGGAGTTTAGATTGATTGAGAGATAGAATGGGATACATTTTCTCTATCTACTTCGATCATAAAGATTCAAAATGATTCAAAAGGATAGCATCTCTATCTTTTTACTTCCAGCAGGGAAGCCGGTTTTCGCCACTCGCTCCGCTTTGCCCCATTTTACGGTACTTTAAATTCATGTGATGATTGTTTATAATAAATTCTGTTCTCAGGATTATATTGTGAAATACTGGCTTTCACATCATGCTCCACCAAACAAGTTAATACTGGGAACTACTTGTATGGGAATATACTATACTTTAGCTAATCCAAAACAAGTTGGTAGAGACGCACCAGTTGTTGAAGATCCAAATTATGATTTACCAATGACAAGCTATTCCTTTAATTGTCTATTGGAAAAGAAGCAAGAATGGACAACTTTGTGGGACAATGAGCAGCAAGGCCCATATATCTACAACGGGAAGAGAATGATTGCCTATGAAAATGTGGAGTAAGTCTTCACATACAATTGTCTTCAAGTTTTTAATTTCAATGAAAATAAGAGTATTCAATTTAAATATTCTATTTTCAGCTCCATTGAAAGGAAGGCTGAATATGCTAAAAGTATGGAGCTCGGTGGTGTATTCGTAGATAGTTTAGCAGACGATGATTTCAGTGGACACTGTGGAGAAGGGAATTTTCCACTTCTGATGACTGTGAACCGAGTCCTCAGAGACAAATGTTAAATTCTTATATATATACAAGATATATATATATATATATATATATATATATATATATATATATATCCCAATCGGAAAAATAAAGAATTTATTGCACTACTGAAAATCCACATGTATATGTATTTTCCAGCATTGGTTAGTAATATAAATCCAAGCGAAATTTGGAGCAAACTCCAAAATACAAATTTTTTGGAGCAACTCCAGAATTGCCTCTCCTTTTTTTCGACCGTCGCACAGTGATAAATATGGGAAAAAATTCGAGCCACGCGACGATACACAGGAAATTATCTATGCAAACGCTATTATATATGAGGGATTCAAAATATATCCATAGCAAGGCAGGTAAAAAATCTAAATACCTCAAATAATGTTGTGTTTAAGGTGTTTAGGTTATGGGATATTTAGATTTACTTTTTTTCCTGCTGATGTATGAAACTTTGAGGTTATAAGGTATTTAAATTGAACTCTTCAGTCTTTGTATAACGATTTTGAGGTCAAAAACATGACATCTCTCGAATTAACGAAGCTGACCTTCCAATGACCTTGATCCTGACGTGTAGGGGTCATAGGGGCTACGGATTCGTGACTAGGGCACCCGAAAACGTATTTTGTAGAGTTCATTACCTCGATATTAGTAAACAATGACAAGCTACTAGGTTCACAAGTTCTATTGAATGGTTTTGACATTCATATAACATCTAGAGGTCACTAGGACCAATGAATAAAAATATTTCCGAACGTAAAATTTCCTGATCTTTAAGAATATGAGGTCAAAAACATGATATCTGTCGAATTAACAAAGTTGACCTTCAAATGACCTTGGTCCTGACGTGTAGAGGTCATAGGGGTCACGGATTCTTGATCAGAACATCCGAAAAAATATTTTTCGAGGATAATCACCTTGGTCTTAGCAAACCATGACAAGCTACTAGGTTCAGAAATTCTAAAGAATCCTTTTGACTTCCATGCGACCTCTAGCGGTCACGCGATCCCGTGGGTAAAAATATAACCGAACGTAAAATTTTCCGCTCCTTCAAGATCTGAGGTCAAAAAGATGATATCTCTCGAATTAATGAAGTTGACCTTCAAATAACCTTGATCCTGACGTGTAGGGCTCATAGCGGTCATGGATTCGTGATCAGCGCATCCGAAAACGTATTTTGTAAGGTCATTACCTCGATATTAGCAAAAAATGACAAGCTACTAGGTTTAGAAGTTCTAAAGAATGGTTTTGACATTCATATGACCTCTAGAGGTCACTGGGACCAGTGGATAAAAATATTTTCGAACGTAAAATTTCCTGCTCTTTCAGAATATGAGGTCAAAAACATGATATCTCTCGAATTAACGGAATTAACCTTCATATGACCTTGATCCTGACGTGTAGGAATCATAGGGGTCACAGATTCGTGATCAGCGCATTCGAAAACGTATTTTGTTAGGATACTTCGATATTAGCAAACCATGACAAGCTACTAGGTTCAGAAATTCTAAAGAACTCTTTTGACCTTCATGTAACCTCTAGAGGTCACTCGATCCCTTGGGTAAAAATATATCCGAACGTAAAATTTTCCGCTCTTTCAGGATCTGAGGTCAAAAAGATGATATCTCTCGAATTAACTAAGTTGACCTTCAAATGACCTTGATCCTGACGTGTAGGGGTCATAGGGGTCACGGATTCGTGATCAGCGCACCTGAAAACGTATATTCCACTTGGTTCCACTCCCGAAAATATTTTGTAGTTCTGCGTTTTTTTTTTTAAATTTCCAGTGATGTTGAGGCAAGTCGTTTCATGGTTAATTAAAAAAATGTGGGTAGTCATAACAATTCTCTCACTGAAAATATTAAATATAACATGTCAGAGCAGAATAAAAAAAAATTTTCATTATTTGATTAAAATCGTCGTGTGGCTCGAATTTTTTCCCATATTTATCACTGTGCGTCGTCTTCAATGAAGTTTCGGAAAAATTGTTTTTTTTCGGTCTGCCGGTCCCATAAGTAAAAAAATATAAATGAGAACGATTCTAGTTCTTAAACATCGTTCTTCAATCAACTTTTCGACGTTTCGGCACACAATGCGGGCCTTCTTCAGGAAAAATTCCTTCTCTGATGTTTATTTATTTATTTTTTGAATGAGGAAATTTCGTTTTTTAGACTATGTACAAAAAGATTTTCTTTCATTCTTAATTTCTTGGGGTTGTTCCTATACCCAAATAAAAATATCTCTTATAGATGTGCTGTTTGTCTTTAATCATTACTTTTTTTTAATTTTATACTTATGACAAAAAATTATTTTTTAATTTAAAAGCACGACATTTTACATGGAAATAATGTTGTCAAAAGTGAAGTGTTATAAAGATAAAAATATTCTGCAATTCGAAACAGAAAA
The DNA here is from genome assembly GCA_932195095.1 of Andricus curvator. NCBI lineage: Eukaryota > Metazoa > Arthropoda > Insecta > Hymenoptera > Cynipidae > Andricus > Andricus curvator. The sequence continues at coordinate 116,260 of CAKNYM010051476.1, forward strand.
ATGATGTATTCTATAATAATTCTATAATCGTTAAAAAATGTAGATGAATATTTGGAATAGCTTGCTGAATGGGAAGAGCTGAATTGTCAAAAAAGGTACGAAAATTGTTTGGATTTGGAAATTGTACTTCGATTTCAAAAATCCGAAACATATTAATATATAGTTTGTTGTGTATCAAATTGAAATTGAAAAAACCCAATATAGAATCCCGAGCATTTTTAGTATAATGATAGCATTAACTTATTTCAACGAGTAATTATATCCATTAGTTCGTCTTCGTTGGCGATTGCGAGGAAGCTTTCTTATTCAAATAATTTCACCTCTTCTACCTAATTCAAGTTAAAGGACTAAGAGGACGAAAATGAAGTTCCTGAGACTCTAAATCCCTACCAAATCAAGCGAGAGAGCTTCCTTCACGAATACAATAGCCATTATTTGAATCTCAATACAGTATGAAATTACTTGATTCCTGAAGATTAAACTTCTCCCAAAATAGGTATACACTTTCTATTTAATAGAACCTTACGTAATTACAGCCTCCTTATTGCAATCATTAAATTAAATTAAATTTTTGTTTTCAAATATTCGTTTTTTTGCCCTAAAATTGTTACTATTCATCTAGTGCAATATTTATCAACATTGGTTCATTAATTTTCAATTATTCAAATGAATGGAATTTGTTTGAATAATTTTTTTTCGAATTTTTTTAAAAGAAAAATTAGTACTGTTGGTCTAGTGTAATGTTTATCAATATTCTTTGATTAATTTTCAAGTATGTAAACAAATTTCATTTGTTTAAAAAAGGTTTTTTTCTAAAAATTCGTTAAATTTGTAGCTTATTTGCTAAATAATGAAGGTAAGATGTGAATATAAAATTAATTAATATCCAACCTTGATTATTAGTCGAAAATAAATAATAATTTATTGTTTCAACAATTTGAAAATATTTGAAGATAAATTTATGTCACTTAATAATAATAAGGGGCCATCCAAAAAAAACGTCACCAATTTTTTGTTTTTTTTTCCCCCCCCCCCCCCCCCCGTTGTAACAAAGTCGTTGGCTATACATGGATTTCACCTTTAAAAAATAGTTGAATTTTCATCAAAATAATCAAATTTTTAACAAAATAGTTGAATTTTTAACCAAGTATAGATTTAATATATTGTATTCAAAAGAAACAAAATAGTTGAATTTTCAACCAACAAAGATGCATTTTCAGCAAAAAAGTAATTCTTAATCAAGAGATGAATTTTCAACCAAATAGTTGAAGTTTCAACTAAAAAAGATAAGTTTTCAATCAAAAATGCAACAGTTATATTTTCAGTTTAAAAAATTCATTAAAAAAAACTAATTTGCTACCAGTTAAATTAAACAAAAAGCACGAATTCTAAATAAAATATAGTTGAATCCAAAACCAAAAAGATGAATTTTCAAAAAAGAAAATTAATTTTCTACCCAAAAAGACGAATTTTCCACAAAACAGTGGAATTTTCCACCCGACACTATGAATTTTCAACAAAAAAGTTATTTTTTCAATGAAATAGTTCAATTTTTAGCCACGTAGTTGAATTTTCTATCTACAAATATGGGGCATAATTTCTGAAGTGTACCCACCTCGAAAATGAAAGTTGTCCGATCGGGCTAAAAATTGGCCCAATTGTAGTCCTATTAGATAGTACTCCTCACATCAAAAATTAATTAATTTTGATCATTATTTATCAAAGTGGAGGGGGTACAATTTTTGGGTTTTTCAAGCAAAGCCTTAGTTTCAAACGTTTGTAACTTTTGTCCTATTGCCTTAAACAAAATTTCACCTCAAATATTTTTGATAGATTTTTTCACAAACTTTCTGGTGGTGATAACGATTTTTGAAAAAAGTCAAAATTTGACCCGAATTTTTGAAAATCAAAAATAAATTTGACTTTTTTTCAAATACGGGCACTTTTTTTTCCTTCAAAATATTTTTAAAAGAAAGCTGAGATTTTTTCCTATAAGGCCCCCAATTTTCAGAGTGGCAAATTAATTCGTCTTTGAGTAATAGAACGATACGTAAACAAGATGCCGTGATGGGGCGAGTGGCGCGCGATTTCCCCTAGTGCGCTCACGCCGAGGATCTTTGTGCAACGCTTTAGTGCCAGTTTTTCAAGTTAAGTAATATTATATAGTAATATTATGTGTCTTTCTGTTTGATTTTTTGGTGATAGTTTCAACAGTTGTTTTCTTTGCAGGCCTCTTTTGCGGTTTCTGTTTTTTTGCCATTCGACAAGATGTCGTATTTCTCAGAGGACGAAAACTTCTTGAGTTGAAGTTTTCCATTTTGAGTCGGAATGAAAGCGTGATACTGTAATGTACCTGGTATAGTGACAGCTTTGTCAAATCTGGCTTTCAGTAATTCGGTGACTAAGGCATGATTTTCTTTGCTGCTGAAAAAAATTTCGGTTTCCTTACAGTTACTCTTTGCCCACTGAAACAAAGCATGGGGAGTGAGTATGTGATTTTTCGGAGAACATTGTAAGCTTGAACGTGCTGCTTGTCTCTTTATATTCGCTCCTATACCATCACATGCACCCTTACCATGAGATGTACCATGGAAGTGCCATTCAGCTTGGATACCAAAATCTTCTTCATGGGCTTGGAGATTAACAAAGCTACTCTTATTTTTAAAATGTTGCCCTGCACCATCAGTGAAATAGTAAATTTTCTTTGGCCTGAAATGAGTTTTCAAGTAATCTACACTGAGAGACCTTTTGTTGGAATAAATGAAAAAAATGAATTAGAATTTGGTATAAAATCGTACCAAAATAGGGAAAACCGAGGTTTTATTACACTTATTCGTATTACAGTACCGAAGTTTAATATTATCATACGAGTATTTAAAACACGAAGACGACAAAGTAGTATTCTAAATACGAAATATTATGAATCTCCATTTCAAGAATTAACACTATGAAAAAGTGATATTCTTTTTACTGAGTTTTCGAAAAATAATTTGAATAAGAAAAATAGTGAATATCATAATCTCGAAAACGTATTTTAGAAATTGATATTGTCTATATGAAGTTGACAAAAACCTAAGATGCATAGCAAACTATGAAATCCTTATTGTTGATTTTTCATATAGTTTCGTTTGAGAATGCTCCTCGAGTGTTTCCGCCGTTTCCCGATCGAGCCCGATTGAGCAGAGCCGAATATGGAACGCATGGAACACCGGCCGCGGTCGGTCCAAATCAAATTCGGTTCAATTAGAAATTAGATTAATGCATGTAAATATTGTAAAATCCCATTATTATTATTTTTAAAGAATTACTTGAAACAAAAAATTCGTTGAACGAGAAAATTAATTATACCTTTATTTTATTTCTATTCTCTACTCCAATCCCTGTCCAGATTTCCAAAAATTGGAAAAAGAGCATTTAATGCGTTAATTTTCAAAATCACAAACTTCTTTTTTAAATATTCAATAATGTTTTATTACTACAATCTTTTAACTATCAGAAAATATATATTTTTTTAAATTAATATATAATATTGTACACATTATTTACATCTGACTCCTTAGTTCTGACAAAAGATGCTTGGTAGTAGTGAAACAGGCGCTTTTATCACATGTATACCGAAAGGTTATGTTTCACAACATTTTAAATAAAAGTTAACTCTTTCTATTTTCAATTCATTCATTTACTATGGGATTCAAAACATGAGGAATTTTTTCTCTCGAAATTTATACACTAAGATAATAAGATTTAATTAAATGAGTGCAATTTATAAAATATTACATCTAAATACACTCAGGTTTATTATAATGAGTTACTGAGATATCAGATTGGATAATGTTATTATTACAAGAATATTATCAGTTCCTTTAAAAAAAATGTATTTTATAAAAAATCAATTCAATCATTGAAAGTGATAAAATGTTTAACCTATCTATTAACCAAATTTTTGAAGCAACAAATCTCTCGTGAAACAGGGCCCAGATATTTTTCATACTGCCCTGAATTGTCAAGCGACGCAGCTTTGCCGAGATTTTTGCCAAATATTCCATAATATAAGTTAGCCGTGGGGTTTAGTTGTTAGGAATAAAATGCGTTAGTGCTTCGGGTAAGTTAGGTTCGAATCTCGCCGCAGCGATTCCGATTTTTCATAGTGATTAAGCGTGCGATTATGTATGTAGTGAATAAATTAAGTATATAATAATACAAATTATAATTGTACGCGTGTTTCCGTATATAATTGTATTTAGTTTGTGTATATTTAGTTCCTCCTTCTGAAGGTTGAATCTTTTGGTGGAGGGAGTTATTTTTCATATAGTCGTTTGAGATTCTCGTATGCTTTGTATGGCAACTTCAAAAGATGTTTTCACTCTTTCGAATAAATTGTATTACTATCGTTTTAATTTCGTTTGCCAACTTTGATATAGTGAATTTTAAATTCTCGCAAGTTTTATAAGACTTAATGCAACATTCTTTCCATTTGTTCAAACAAAAATATTAATTCTGCCGGCTAAAAACCACTATATTAATTTTTGATACGCAAACCCTGTTTTCCCTATTTTGGAACGATATTATACTAAATTCTCATTCATTTTTATGATTTATTCTAACAAAAAGTCTCTCAGTGTACTATTATCTTTTGATACTCGTGAACAGCCACCGTGTCGTGAGCTAAGTTATCAGATATGATTGCGATACTTACGTGCTTGAGCTCTCCATCTTTTTTATAATAAATCACCACAGTGAATATTGTAGCTTGGTCGTTATTCCAGTGGAATGATTGCGCTGCATTCTGAATTATGAAGGCGTAATTCTCAGCGAAATCGAAGCAAATCAAAAACTCCCCGGGCAATAAATTTTCCTTCAGGTTTTTGAAAAAAGATGATTGCTCCTTTGAAATAAAGTGATGAGTTTTTAATTTCAACAGCCTTTCACATAAATCATCTAGGAATTCATCAGTATCCATTACCAGAGTTTTCAGACTACATCGGTCGGTCTGTAACCAAATTTCAAATCTCACTTCATTTATACAATGTTCATCAAAAGCTTTTGTGATGTTATCTTTCAAGTTCGCAGTACCTGGACAGTTTTCACACTCTCCTAAATGACAGGAACTTGAAGAGTTAGGACATACAATAGCATCCAGACAGTCGTGATAATTTGTGAGCACCATGTCAGTATCCTCTGTTAAATGTTGAATATTTATTTCATTTAACATCAACTTGACATTCTCATGATGCACGCAAACGCACACATTATGAGTGCCACTGCTGCCTGCTAGAACACAATGACGAGGTCTGAGTTTTGTGAATTTCGAAATACTGATCTTCAGGCCTACGTGTTCTGACGTAAATTGAGCATATAACTCGTTGAGATTACACAGTAGTAACCTTTTCTGAACATGTGAACGAGTTCCATCATCATTCTTGATCCACACAAAGTCTTTCATCCCTGGCATCATTCTTGTAGCATATAATATTACTTTTTCTATAATTCGCGAAAAAGTGCCAGTTTTTCCACCTGTTTTTGGTGTAAAAAGTTACCGATTTTTGCTCGATGACGTGGCGCATGCGCAGTGCCGACCTTTCCGGGCAACAGTGACAAAAGTGGACAGATGCAGTGGAAAAAGTAAATGGACAGTGATAAAAGTGAGGCACAGTGGAAAAAGTAAATGTTATTTCGGGTGGGTTCGTGCTGCCTCGGGTGGACTCGTGCATCGTGCGCAGCCAACTTCATTCTATTTTCCGACTGTCGTCCCTAACCTAAAAGCAATTTCCTGAAAAGTCTCGAGTTGTGTATTTTGTATGTACTTTTGTCACTTGGCAAAAGCAAAAAAACACCGTCAGTTTCTCCGAAAATACTGTGCTTGGTTTTTTTCACGAAAAATCGTAAGTTTTGAAGCCCTCAACTTTATGGGCCAACTATTCAATTGTGAGAACAAGCTTATTATTACTGCCATATTATTGCCATGGTTTTGATAATTGCCATTGTCATTGTTGCGTCAATCGACAAAAAATCGCCTTCTTTTTACACAAAAAACAGGTAAACAAAAACTAGCACTTTTTAACAAATTATAGAAAAAGTATCGTGTCCCACACATTGAAAAAGCGACGATTTAAAACTCGTGTGATAGCCACCCTCGCTCCGCTCGGGTAGCTAACTTCACACTCGTTTTAAATCTCTCGCTTTTTCAACTTGTAGCACAATATACTATAACTTGAAAAACTGGGACTAAAGCGTTGCACAAAGATCCTCGGCGTGAGCGCACTAGGGTAAATCGCGCGCCACCCGCCCTATCACGGCATCTTCTTTACGTATCGTTCTATTACTCGAAGACGAATTAATTTGCCACTCTGAAAATTGGGGGTCTTATAGGAAAAAATCTCAGCTTTCTTTTAAAAATATTTTGAAGAAAAAAAAAGTGCCCGTATTTGAAAAAAAGTCAAATTTTTTTTTGATTTTCAAAAATTCGGGTCAAATTTGGACTTTTTTCAAAAATCGTTATCATCACCAGAAAGTTTGTGAAAAAATCTATCAAAAATATTTGAGGTGAAATTTTGTTTGAGGCAATAGGACAAAAGTTACAAACGTTTGAAACTAAGGCTTTGCTTGAAAAACCCAAAAATTGTACCCCCTCCACTTTGATAAATAATTATCAAAATTAATTAATTTTTGGTGTGAGGAGTACTATCTAATAGGACTACAATTGGGCCAATTTTTAGCCCGATCGGACAACTTTCATTTTCGAGGTGGGTACACTTCAGAAATTATGCCCCAAATATGGATTTTTAACAAGAAAGTAACTTTTAATCAAGAGAGATGAATTTTCCACCAAATAGTTGAATTTACAAATAAAAAACTAACTTTTCAACCAAAAATGGAATAGTTACATTTTCAGTTTAAAAAGATAATTAAAAAAAAAAACGAATTTTCTTCCACTTAAATTCAAATAAAAAAGGCAAACTTTGAATAAAATATAGTTCAATTCGAAACCCAAAAGATGAATTTTCCATCCAAAAAGACGAATTTTCAACTCAACAGTTGAGTTTCCCACCCGACACTATGAATTTTTTTACAAAAAAGTTAATTTTTCATTTTAAATCAAATGGTTCAATTTTCAACTAAAAAAAATTAATTTTCAATCAAAAATGGAAGTTATATTTTTAGTTTAAAAAATTAATGTACCCGAAACGACGAATTTTCAACAAAATACAT
>CAKNYM010051476.1:123478-165850 GCA_932195095.1 Andricus curvator
TTAATATTCTACGAAGTAGTTAATTTTTCAAATAAATGGTTCATTCTAAGCCAAATAGTTGAATTTTAAACCGAACAGTTGCCTTCTTCACAAAAAAAAGATGAATTTTTTTACGAAAAAAGATGAATATTCAAACAAAAAAAGACGTATTTTCTACAAAACAATGAATTTTCAACCAAATTGTTGAATTTTAAAATAGAAAAGATCAATTTTCAATTAAAAATATAATTTTTCAACCAAAAATGGAAGTTACATTCTTACTTTTAAAAAAACTGGTTGAATTTTGCACTATAAATGAATTTTCAACTAAAATGATGAATCTTGACCAAAAAGCAATTGCTTTTTAATAAAGCAGTACAACTATCAACCAGTTAATTTAAGTTTCATACTGACATTTTAACGACAGATTTTAATTCAAATAAAAAACAGTTGAATTCAATAAAAATATACAAAATTTCAACTAAGAAGATTAATTGTTTACCAAAAAAACACGAATTTCCAACACAATACATAAATTGTCAATTTAAAAATATACATTTTCAACCAAAGAGATGAATCTTCAATAAAAAAAAATTCCCCCCAAAAAAAAAATTGGTAACGTAGTTTACGGAAAATCCCTAAGCTACCAGTTCGACGAATTTTGGAAAAAAACATTTTTTAGACATATGGAGTTTGTTTGAAAATTTGTTTAAATAATTGCAAATTAATGAAACAATGTTAACAAATATTCTACTACACCAATAGTAATAATTTTCATGGAACAAAATTATTTAAACAAATTCCATTTGTTTGAATAATTACAAATTATTAAACCAATGTGGATAAATATTCCACTAGACCAATATGAATAATTTTAACTAAAAAAAAGACGAGAATACAGTGCTCAAATGGTCGATTTCATGAAGAATTGACAGTTATGGTTTTAAGGGTAGTTTTCAGGGACTCGTGGGGGTGTGTTAGGGGAGTCAAACCTATATGTCTGTGCACGAAATTCTTCCTTGGATAATTCTCTACAAGCTTTTATACTTTCCCGTCACATTTTCCAAAAACCCTAAAAAATTATTCCAAAAACTCAAAAAAGTGATTTTTCCCCATGCATTTTAAAAATTATGGAATTTCTTTTTTCGGATTAGGAATGAAATGAAGGGGATCGTTGCCTTCTAACACGAAAAAAAAATTAGCTATGCATTTTTGACCACCCTACTGTGCATACAAGAATAAAAATTTGCTATGCCATCATAATGTTTTTTTTACCATAAAATTAAAAAATTAAGAAATTCCATTTTTTAGTTCACTATGCTGAAATTAAAAAAAATTGTTTGCTAAAATATTCCAGTTTTAACCAAAAAGATCAAATTTCTGCCAAAACACATGATTTGAAAACAGAAAGACGAATTAAGAAGAATCAAAAAATAAATTTCGTATATTTTAAAGTGTTTGCAAAATCGTATACAATACTTTAATCTAGATTTTACAAGTTGGCGTGTAAGTTACATTGTAGAAGGAATTAATTGTCGTATGCAAATGCAATGTAAATAATAAAGTACACATTTTCGGAATACACGGTTCAACAAAACTTTTTATATTTTATATATATATATATATATTTTTTATAGGATGCGTATTTTTTTTAGATATTCCGATGTCTCAAGTTAAAAAAAAATACCCAGTATATGAATTAAATTTTCAAAATGCTGTGTACACATATACTTTAATTTTTCTCAAATTGGTTTTGAAGTTGTTATTATTAAATTAAATGTATAGAAATGCAATTTCAAACAGAAAACAGGTATACATAATGCAAAAATTACTTGAACGTTTCAATGAAAATAATTCTGTAATGCTTTTTATGTTATGAACTGATTAATTAATTATTAACTGATTCTATTAAAACTTATATTTTCTGGAATTAGTTTGAAAGGTTATTATTAAATCAAATATTCAGAAATGAAATCTCAAATTTAAAAAAAATATGAAGTAAAAATTATTTGAATGTTTTAATGAAAATATTAGTTTAATGGTTCTTATTTTTTGAACTAATTGATTATTTTTCAGCTGATTAATTTTTTTCAAAATATTAAATTACATGAAGATTGATTTTGATTTGTTTCAATTAAGTACATAAATTTATTATTTATTTTAAGGTTATATAATTGAATATTGGCTATAATTTGTATAATAAAAGTTTATTTACATTTAGAATACCTCTATTCCAATTATGTAATTTCTGTCAATGTTTGTGATATTGTGAAATGATTATCTGAATTTAATTTTCAAAATTATATATAAATATGTTTTACTTTTTTATCAAATTACTAGAAAAAGTTACTAATCAATCCAATTTTCAGAAAGGAAAGTGAAAATTTAAAAGAAATGTAAAGTAAAAATTGTTTGAATGCCGGAATGAAAATTATACTTTAATGCTTTTTATGTTGTGAACAGAATAATTAATTATTAGCTGATTAATTTTTTTTTACTTTTCTATTAAATTAGTTTGAATGATTATTATTCATTCAAATTTTCAGGAAAATATTGAGTAAACATTATTGGAATGTTTCAATGAAAATAACTGTTTATTGATTTTTGTGTTGTGAAATGATTAATTAATATGTACATATATTTTAATTTTTTGTTGAATTAGTTTTGAAGGTCATTAATAAATTAAATGTATAGAAATGCAATTTCAATCGAAAAAAATATATGCAATGTAAAAATTATTTGAATGTTTCAATAAAAATAATTCTTTAATGCTTTTTTATGTTGTGAACTGAATAATTAATTATCAACTGCTTCTATTAAAACTCAAATTCCCTGGAATTAGTTTGGAAGGTTATTATTAAATTGAATTTTCAGAACTGAAAGTTCAAATTAACAAAAAATTAGGTAAAGTAAAAATTATTTGAATGTTTTAATAAAAATTATAGTTGGATGCTTCTTATTTCGTAAACTGATTAATTAATTATTAGCTGATTATTTTTTTCACAATATCAAATTACCCAAAGATTGAATTTTAATTTTTCTCTACTAAGTGACATAAATCGATTATTTATTATTAAGTTATGTAATTAATATTGGCTACAATTTGTATAATAGAAGTTTATTTATATTTAAGATAGCCTTATTCCAGTTACATAATTTTTCAAATATTTTTGAGCTTGTGAAATGAGTATCTGAATTAAATTTTCAAAGTTATGTGTACATACGTTTTAATTTTTTTTGGATCAGGTCAAAAGGTTATTATCAATTTAAATTTCCAGAAATGCAATTTTAAATTCAAAAAAATATATAAATTGAAAATTATTTGAATATTTCAATGAAAATATTGTTAAACATTATTTTATTTTTGATTTTTATAATTAACATTATACATATTATTATTAGTTGATTCTATGAAAACTTGAATTTTCTGGAATTATTAAAAAAGCTTATTAATGAATAAAATATTTATAAATGAGAGTTAAAATTTAAAAAAATATAAAATGCAAATTATTTCAATCTTTCTATGTCAATAATAGTTTGATGTTTTTATGTTGTAACCAGTTTAATTGATTATAAGTCGATTCATTTCGTTCAAAATTTTTAATTAAATGAAGATTGAATTAAATTTGTTTCTCATGTAAGTAACATAAATTGATTATTTACTTTGAGGTTGTGTAATTGAATGTAGGCTAATATTTCTATAATAAAAGTTTGATTTTTTTTAAAATACCTCTATTACAATTATATATCTTATCCTTTGAAGTGTATGTGATGTTGTTAAACGAGCATCTCAAATGAAATTTAAAATTATATTTAGAGATATTTTAATTTTGTTTGAATTTTTTTGAAAGGTTATTAATACATCAAATGTATAGAAATGCAATTTCAAATTTAAAGACCAGTATAATGTGAAAATTGTTTGTATCTTCTAATGAAAATAATTGTTTAATGCTTGTTATGTTGTCAACTGATTATTTGTTTATTAACTTATTCCATTAAAATTTACGTTTCCTGGAATTAGTTTAAAAGGTTATTAATAAATCAAATTTTCAGAAATGAAAGTTCAAATTGAAAAAATACATTCAGTAATAATTATTTGAATGTTTTAATAAAAATTATAGTTTGAAGATTCTTATTTTGTGAAATAATTGATTAATAATATGGGGTATAGGAAAGAGAAGGTTCAATGACGATTGGAGAATCAGGGTTTGGTTGTTTGATGCATTGGTTTGGGCGGTAAATCTTAAAATGATATCTCGCCATTTACTATTATTAATAGAAATAGTAAATTCTACGTTACACGGATTCACTGAATACATTCTTTGAGAATATAATTTCAGCAAGAATGTGGTTGTTTAAAAAATATTAACAAATAAATAGTTACTCAAAAATTGAGTAAATGAGAAAAATGAATACAAAAGTTAGCGCGCGCTTGCGCGTGCACATAATAGTCTGGTATTTGATTAAAACAAAATACTTTTTCTCAGTAAACCTTGTAAACCTTGTGCTTTGGTCCAATCGAAAGCTTTCTAACCCTGAATGCTTTTCAAATTGGAGAGTAAAATGGACACGTTTTTGTACACAAATAGGTTCTTTTTGAAGTACTTCGCCCATCAGGCCTTTCTTCCTTTTCTTCTGGTACTTTAGACTCTCTGGACGAATTCAATCTCCATCTATTTCCATTTACCGTACTAGATTGAAAGGAATGCTGCACCCGTTTCAAGAGGAGCTTAGATCGAGATATGGATGATCCGTCCCATGAAAGTGATCCAAGCCAATTTTACGTTCTGTATCTCATATCTATATGCATTCCGACCTATGTCGTCTGCAGAAAGTGGAAGATGAAAATATTGAAAATAGCTCCCATTTCTTCAGGAAAATGACATCGTGAGGTCTCAATACGTTTCTCTGGGAGTAGGTGCATTTCCATCAAGTGATAATTAAAATCGAAATCGTATTTGTCACTAAAATTAATCGAACTGAAGCCTAACATATTCCATTAGAAAGAGGGCCTCAAATTTTGCGTAGTTTGAAATCAGAAAGTGTGCAGTTGAAAATTACCTTTTTTGTGTAAGACTTTCCAGTTTTCTAGCCGAATAATTTGAAATTGTTAAGGATAAACATCAATGTTTGCTTAAACTACTATTATTTAGTTTATAAATTATCAAAAGAAAAGAACTTAATTAACCAGCCCGACGCTCGAAAACGCGTGAAAGTATTGTTAAATAATAATAATTATTGTTTAATAATGTTTAATTGCAAAATGGGGTCAATCAGCAATGTTGAATGAAGTTCTTTGAAAAATCTCATATCGAATCGTTCAAAATTTACTGAGATATTCAGCTTGAGAAAAAGTACTCGACGTCTGCCCGCGCTGTTAGCTGATGCGTCGCGAGGACTGCTCTGTCAGGCAGCGTTCTCGAAGTCCAGTTTTGATTTTTTGTCAATATTTTGGAAGAAGGTAGGAGAGAAATTAGTATATTATAATTTATGTGTGATAAAAGAAAAAGTTATTTCATAGGATATTGCGTAATCCTGGCGTGCACGATGCTGATGTTTACTAGGCAATAAACTCAAAAGAAAATAGAAAGATTTGCAAATATATTGAATGACCACTAAATGACCTCCAGCCTATATTATCCTAAAAGCAGCCGAAACAATGAATTTCGTTTGAAAATGAAATAGATCATTCTAGTTTTCACTAAAAAGTGTTCGCCTAATGCAACATTATTTTATTACAGTTAAAGTAATAATTAAAATTAAGTTTCCAAATTTAATTGTCACATTTTTGTTCTTTTTTCACATTTTGATTGCATTTAAATCAAGTTCAATTTCAGATGTGTATAGTATAAACTTTCTGAATAATTCAGGAGATTTGCTGTAAATCATCATACACAGATCTCTAATGTAATATATGTTTAAAAAATTAAAATTTTCAATTTGGATTTCTGGTCAGGAGTGAAAGCTGCTGTGAACCGGATCTATGTGTCGTTCTTGCATAGTTCCCCTTAATTATTCCTAAATGTAAAAAATAATCTACGAATTGAAAATGAAAATTTGCAATTCATGTCTAAACATATAAAGCGTTTGGAAAAAAACTTTCTCTAAAACAATGAGTTTTCCAAAAATACAGTATTTTGTATAGTTGACAGACCTACCTCAAAATTAACAGTTTCAAGGATGAATAGAGTTAACTAATTAATCTCCTACAACCTTCCAAAATATTAACAAAAAATTCAAACTAAACTTCGAGAACGCTGCCTGACAGAGCAGTCCTCGTGACGCATTAGCTAACAGCGCGAGCAGACGTCGAGTGCTTTTTCTCATTCTGAATATCTCAGTAAATTTTCAACGAATCAAAATGAAATTTTCCAAAAAACTTCATTCCACATTGCTGAACAAATGACTCATTGGAAGTTGTTTGAAAGTCGAAGTTACCTAGATACTTTTTACTGGCGAAACCAAGAAAACACAATTATCGATTGACCTCATTTTGCAATCAAACATTATTAAACAATAAGCGATTGTTAACTTTTTCATGATTTCCTGGGCATCGTTGGCGTTTTTTGAATATGACCTGCAAATATGAACTCATTTCAATAAATATGTGGCCGAGTTAGAACGATTTTGGTTTTTAAACTTAATTAACTCAGGGATAAATTTTGTTTCAATATTTCGTTTTTATTATTAAAAACTAACGTTTGGCAAAAAAATGCTTATAGGAAAAAGTTTAATTTCCTTATTCTCTACATTTCTACATTTATCAAAAATTGATATCTCGATTTGAAAAATTTTCTTTTTTTGAGACGATCGGACAATACGTTTACCCGTTTTCGAGCATCGTGCTGGTTATTGCACCTGGCGGCTCAATTATTAGAACCCAATAGGAAAATCCAATTTTCTTTCATTAAAAGTTAATTCTTTTTTGTTGAAAAGGCTAATATAACTTTTTTGTTGAAAATTCATATTTTTGTGTAAAAATTCAACTGAAATCTTTCTTGGTTGAAAATTCAACTATTTTTTAAAAACTCGTCTTTCTGGATTAAGAATATATCTGGCTTAGTAGAAGTGTATTCGTTTTTCGATAAAAATGTTACTCTTTGATTGAAACTTAACCATCTTTGGTGAAGAATTCAAACTTTTTTTGTTGAAAATTCGTCTTTTTTGATTAAATTTAACTGTTTGTGAGTTAAAATAAAAATATGTTTTGATTTACATATTTAATATTACATCAGTCGTTAAGAATTAATCTTTTATATTTGAAAATTCAATTACTTGGTTGTAGGTTGCACCTCTTTGTTAAAAAATCATCTTTTTGTAGAAGATTCATAATTTTAGCTGAGGATTCATCTCTTTGGTTGGAAACTCAACTATTTTGTTGAAAATTCTTTTTTTATTGGTAGAAAATCAGTCTTTTTTCACTGAAGGTTTAACTATTTGCTTTATAATTCATACATTTTGTTGAAAGGTGGAATAGTTTGGTAGAAATTAATTTGATTGATTAAATGCAACTGTTTTGGTGAAAATTTGTCGTTTCTGTTTGAAAATTAATTTGTTATAGAAATTTAATATTCGTCGATTAAAAATGTAACTTTTTCGTTGAAAATTTATCTTTTTTTGTTTAGGATTCAAATATTTTGTTGAAAATTTGTCAATTTTGATTTAATTCAATTTTTTTTTTAGTTTTTGAGTTCAAATTAAAATATTTTTTGGTTGAATTATCAACTGATACATTTTTATTTGAGAATTAATTTTTATTTATGAAAAATCAACTACTTGGATCAAAGTTGAATTACTTTTTAAAAAAATTCCTATTATGTGATTAACAATGTATCTCTTTGGTTGAAAAGTAATTTTTTTTTAACTGAAAATTGAACTATTCCATTTTTGGTTAAATATTTATCTTGATAAGTTGAAAATTCGCCTATGATGTTCAGAAAATTCATTTTCAAGGTTAAAAATGTATCTATTTTGTTGAAAACGCAATGCTTTCACTTAAAATGCTAGAAATGCGAAGCGTCCCAAACTATTTTAGGATTTCAGGAAATATTCAAATAGTTTAATTTTCAGTTAGAGAAATAATTTTTTAAACAAATAAAATGAATTTTCAACAAAATAGTTACATTTTGAACCAAACAACTGAATTTTCAACCGAAAAGATGTAATGGTTATAAAAAAAAAAAAAAAAAAAAAAAAAAAAAAAAAAAAAAAAAAAAAAAGAGAATACGTAATGGTCTGACAGAGAGTGGACGCGTTTGAGTTCGTGCGAGCATTTTACTGCTTTTGCCTGTGTTTTCAACCGATTACTGGTGTTTGTGACTCTTCTTATAAAAAGTGATACCTACTGTTAACAAAAAATAATAAAGTTCGGTCTTAGTTCATTGAGATTTCATATAAATCCGTGGTAAAGTTCCAAGTTCGCAAGTTTTTAGGTTATGCAGGATCCTCGACATCTTGATGTAAGCGTCGATAAGACAGGAATCCAACCTGGCTGCAGTACCCCTGTAGTTGATAAGCTAGAAAACTCGCCTACCAAGGAGAAAACGTCAGGTGGTCCAAGAACAGCTGGCAACGTAAACAAAACAGACACTTCTGTGTTCCGCACACCTACGACTATTGAAAAACCGAAAAGAGGCCGCCCGAGAAAAAATGACGTACTTGATAGGGAAAGGACGCGATCTGTAGGCCCTGTTATTTCGGACTTTTTCCTGAATAAACGGAAAAGGCAGGGAGACGAAGAAACAAACCTCCTTAAAAGAAGCAACTCTGAAAGTTCGGAATGTTCATTAACAGACCGATCACAATCCGAAAATGACCTTTTAATTCCAAAACCCGATTTTGAAGATAAATCTAAAAATGTGCTAAAATCGAAGATGGAGAAGTTTATTCTAGATCTTTCTACAAAATTTGATCAACTATCCGACGATGTCAAAAAAATGAATCATGATAACTTTCTTGCTACTGAATTAATTAAAAGCAAGTTGGATGAACTGAAAACAGAGAACGCAAAACACGGATCTGAATTGAACGCTATCAGAGATGATTTATTGGAAAAGGATGCGAGGTGGACAATAATGCAAAACAATATTGAATGCAAAATGTCAAAACTGGAAGAGGATCTTCTGAATGCGCCCTCGTGTCTGAAGAATAGAGTGGAGTCCTTGGAAAAAAAACTAGGTAAAAATGGGCCAACGGATATTGACATTTCCTTAATAACTAAAATGGAGAAGGAACATACCGCATACGCCCAAAGATTGGACACTCTCACGGATCGTCTCGAGAAAGAACGGAAGAAATGCAATCTAATTATCAAAGGGCTGAAAGTAACCGATGATGACGTCACGCAACAGGTTCAGACCTTCTTAAATAAGGAATTTGGCGTCTCTAATTTAGTTGAAAAATCATGGAAGATCGGAAGGAGAGACGACATGCTGAGAGTCAAATTAAATTCATTTGACACAAAGATAGACATAATGAAACGAAAATCTCATCAATTGCAAAATAGGCAAATATACATCGAAGATGATCTCACACAAAAAGAGAGAGAAATAGCGAAAAAGCTACGAGATATAGCCAGAGCCGAACGTTCACGGGGCAAAAGTGTCAGAATTGGGCACAGGAAATTGAATATTGATGGAACCTGGCTGTATTGGAACAACGGAAAGTTGGTGTCAAAGACTGAACTTGTTGTAGAGGCAGGTACTCCTGCTAGACGGTATACGACCCGAAAAAACATGTAGGCTGCGCAGATTGGTCTGTTGTCTTTTGGAATGTGCATGGCTACAAAAACTTTGATCTACAAGGATCACTGGATACATCAGAACTGGATGCAGACATTATTTGTCTATCTGAAACTTGGCTGACTCATTCACCTGAGAAACCACCTCTACGATGGAGAGACTACGACGTTGTCTGGAGTGAAGCAATAAAAGAAAAAAGTGAGGGAAGAGCGAGTGGAGGCCTAGCTATTTTATTGAAAAAAGGTAAAGTAAAGTCTGAAATTCTTATTCAAACTGAATGGTGGATATTTTTGAAAACGGAAATATGTAGACAAACCACAATATTAGGATTAATTTATTTAAAGCCTGATTTAGAAACAGATGTTTATATAGATATGTTACAGGCTGATATATTTGAACTACAAGTGCGCTATGAAAATGCAATTTTTCTGGTTGGAGGAGATTTAAATGCTAGAGTAGGATCGGAAAATGGTCTGCCAGTCGAAATATTTCAAAATACAAGACTCTTCTCATCCAGAAAATCTCTAGATTTAAATATCAACGGTCGAGGAACTAAAGTACTAGAGTTTATGGAAAGTAACGGCTTTATATTATTGAATGGTAGAACCTGTGGAGATCGTCCAGCTCAGATCACATACGTAGGTTCAAATTTAGGATCAAAAAATATACCCAATAAAGGCTGTAGTGTAATTGATCATGTGTGGTGCAATATAACAGGCCTGGAGTACATTATAGATTTATCTGTTCTACCTTTGATATCACTGTCAGACCATTTTCCGATCAGGTTAACTGTGAAAGGTACTGTAGAAAACAACGACATTTGTAAAAGCGAAAAAATAAATAAGTATATTGTCCTACAATGGAACCCAGACTGCGCAGAGTCATTCAAAGAAAGAATGTCTCGTTATGGAAAAATAGCATTTGACTTTACAAATAATTCTGTCGACGCTCAATTCGATAATCTTACTAGCGCCATAAGAGACATGGCTTATGAATGTAAAATGACAAGAACCGTGCGTTCAGGTGCTGTCAGATTTATTTCAAAGCCCTGGTTTGACGAAGATTGTTTCGCTGCAAAAAAAGAGCTTCAGGCTCTTCTAAAAGAATGTAAACTCACGAACTTTGATGATACAAGTAAGGCAGCATATAAGAAAGCAAAAAAATTGTATGGGAGTCTCTTGAAAACGAAAGCTAAATTATTTGATAGCGAGAATGTCAATAAACTTGCAGAAGTAAAAAACTCACAACAATTTTGGAATGTGGCAAACAAATTCAGGAAGAAGGTTTTTCAAGAGTCTCCTATTACAATTCCACAATGGCAAAATTTCCTACAATGTGTTTATCCACCACGTATTAATGTTGACTCTCTTTTTTTTCGGTGTAACGCATCCATGGTTGGATCGTGAGATTGATTGGCTGGAACTATCTATATGTATTAATAATTGTAAATCTTGCAAGGCACCTGGTGAAGATCAAATCTCGAATGAATTTATCAAAGCTTTACCCCACAATTGGAGACTTTATGTTCAAGTTATGTTTAACCAAATCCTTAATACAGAAAAAATTCCGACAACTTGGTCTAAAATTTTAATTTCAATGCTACATAAAAAGGGTGACAAGATAGATCCACGAAATTACCGGCCTATAGCGTTAATAAACACCTTCACGAAACTATTTACTCAAATTATTTGCAATAGGCTTCAAACCTGGGCTGAGGGATATAGAGTAATACCAGAATGCCAAGCTGGATTTCGAAGGAACAGATGCTGTATGGATAACGTGTTCAATCTATTTTCAGCGATACATCTTCAATTGAGACTACCCAAAAGGAAAGTATATGGTATTTTTGTGGATTTTGCGAGGGCTTTCGACTCGGTGCCTCACTCACTTTTATGGAATAAATTATATCGACTAGGGGTCAGTCCGAAAATTATTCGAATCATAAAAAACCTTTACGACATGGCAACTTTAAAAATTAAGAAAAAGTGGGAGTACTCTGAGGAAATACCCGTTTCGGAGGGGGTTTTACAGGGTGACTCTTTAAGCCCTTTAAGTTTTATACTATTTATGTCAGATATAGAGGACTTTTTTCGATCCAAGGGCGTCAGTGGATTAAATATAAATGGATATATCGATATTCTATTGCTTCTTTACGCAGACGATATAATCATCCTAGCTCACTCACAGACAGATTTAAAAAAAAAATTGGATATACTATCTGAATATTGTGCATTAAATGGTTTTACAATAAATACGCGAAAGACTAATATAGTTATTTTTAGTGATGGTGGTAGATGTAAAAAAATTAATCCTAAAAACACCGTATACAATAATGTGGAAATACCAGTCGTTAAGTCCTATATATACCTCGGTATACCTATACCTGGGTCTGCACTGGGTTATAACGCAACTCTCTCAGCCATTGGCAAATCCCAGGTTGCTACGGGTACTGTTTTGTCTATCTTATCGAAATCTAAAACGGACTCATGGTCCTGTAGAAATAAACTGTTCGCTAGTTTGGTGGAGTCTACTCTTTTTTATGGTATCCAGTTGTGGGGATTGAGGTACATGGATTCGATTGAGAAAGTTCAAACGTCCTTTTTCAAAAAACTTTTACAATTGCCTAGAAGCCTACAAAACGCAGGGCTTAGACTTGAATTAGGTCGCGTAAAATTAGAACATAAGATACTGTCATTGGCTTGGGACTGGATTGTAAGAGTCCTACAAATGAATGAAAATCGTCTACCCAGGATCTGTTTTTTGAGACAAGTCGAACTGCTGCCCTCTATGATTGGCAGTATAAAATATAACTGGGCAGCTCAGATACAGCAGATGCTGAATGTCATCAACATGGGAGACCTCATTTACAGTCCCGACCCAAATCTATGGTTATCAAGAAAAGATGAAGCACTTCAAACCTACTACGAATATCTCAGATTGCACGACATTATTAAATTTGAGAATACGAGATCGTTTCCAATCCGTATACCCAGGAGTCTTGCCGATCAAACCGCGCCTTACTTAGAATACAGATACCCGTTTCAGATTATCAGGCTATATTGCCAGCTTAGACTCTCAACTAGTAGAATTATCTCATTTTCCTGCAATAAAAATGTATACAGGATCGATCCCAATCAAATCTGTAGTATTTGTAATAAAATGGAAAATGAAACTCTGAGTCACATACTGCTCTCTTGTCCGATTTACAAGCATCTCCGTAAACATTATTTATCA
Source organism: Andricus curvator (assembly GCA_932195095.1). Classification (NCBI taxonomy): domain Eukaryota; kingdom Metazoa; phylum Arthropoda; class Insecta; order Hymenoptera; family Cynipidae; genus Andricus; species Andricus curvator. The sequence continues at coordinate 136,432 of CAKNYM010051476.1, forward strand.
GGCTTCCCACAACTTTTTGACATAAATTCAGAAACGGGGATATTGTCGCTACTCACGGATATGGATAGAGTAACAATGAAAACTTTATTTCTGTATATATCCAACTGCCTTAAATTGAGATCATTCTGCGTGAACGAATAACTATTGTCTTCAATGACGATTCTGCGTCATTGAATTACTGTAAAATACTGTATATAATTATGTAACCTCGCTTACTCAAACTATACATATAGTTTTAACATTCTCCTTGCGATAAGTGTATATAACTTGATACGCAATAAAGAATTATTATTATTATTATTATAAAAAAAATTTGACTAAAAATTTAATATATTTAAATTTTTAGTTAAAAAAATTAAATTTTAAATTTTCATTTAAAAAAATTAATTTTTAATTAAAAAAATAATTTTCAAATAAAGAAATGAAAATTTCAACCAAAATGATTCATTTTCTACCAAAAAGAATAATTTTTTAAGAAAATACATGAATTTGCCATCAACATTTTTATTTTTAATGGAATTTTCAACCCAATAGTTGCATCCTCAACCAAAAAGGTTGATTTTCTACCAAAAAAAAAGATAAATTTTCAACTAAATGGATGAATTTTTAACTAAAAAACATAAATTTGTAACAAAGTATAGAATAGTTTAATTTTTAGTTAGAGACATAAGTTTTTGAGCAAATAAAATTAATTTTCAACTGAACAAATTAATTTTTGATGAGTAAAAATATTTTTTAACCAAAGAAATTAAATAAAATACATGAATTTGAGATAAAAAGATTAATTTCCTACCAAAAAAGACAAACTTTCAACAAAATAGATACATTTTCAAGTGAAAAAGATAAATTTTCAACAAAAAATAGATTAGTTAAATTTTTAGATAGAGAAATAAGTTTTTAAGCAAGTAACTCAAATAAGCAAATAACTGAAATTTTCGTAAAAGTATTTAAATTTTCAAGGAAACAAATTAATTCTCTACCGAAAAGATTAAATGTCTATAAAAAAATTTCAAAACAAAATTTAGTTGACTTTTTAGTTGAAAAAAAAATATTTTCAACGCACAATGTTCTAGTATTTGTAAAAAGGAGACCATGCAAAAATTTAAAATATTGAAAATTAAATAATTTAAAGTTTTAAGGTTACGAAATTTCAAATAAAAAATTATCCAATGTTTTTATTTACTTCCTAGAAATTTATAAGCCGGCTTCTTAATAAAACGTTACAATAACAAATTTCGATGAAACGGGGAGCAGGTATTTTTTTTGTACGATCCTGAAGTACTCGTACTTTAACTTTATAGCCGAGATTTTTTTTCTCGATATTCCAAGTGTTAGGTTAGTCGTGAGGTTTAGTTGTTAGCGATAGAACGTGTTAAACGTAGCTTAGGGGGTTGGAAACCCGTCACAGCGTTTTGATTTTTAATAGCGTCAATATCGTTAAAAGCGTGCGACTATATCGTATGTAATATATTGTAATTTAATGTAATTGTTTAATTTAAATTGTGCATATGTACCAACAATATACTTATGAATTGTATGATATGTGAAGGGTCCGCGGTCTAAACCTGTTAACTGAGATTTCAGATATTTCTCACGGCGAAGGAATATCGTTGTTATTTTTTCAATTTTCAATATTTTTTCAAATCGTAAAATGTTTTTTGTTAATTTACTAGAGAAAGATAATACACGTTAGTTTTATAATATTTAAATCAAAATCGAACGTTATACGAGAAGTGAAAGCTATACATATGTTATCTACAAGGTGTCGAGCGGTCTAAACCTGTTATCTGCAGTGTTTGTTCAACGCGTTCTGCGTTGTTTTTCAAGCTGCGGGCAAGTTTTATATGTCAAAATGTTTGGAATCGCTTGCCGAAAATAGATGTGCTTGCAAAAATGTGAAATAGTTTATTGCAAAAGTTTGCTGAGTGTTAGTAATCGGGACGCGTCGCTTACCTTCGTCTTCACAGCGATCTCTAGAGGACAACATCGAAGATGGCGTGAAAGTAGCCACAAATAACTTTCGACCCACACATACACTTGACTGCACACACAGACATGTGTCTCACTGCCTTATTCTATGAGTAAACTGATCCAGTTTGAGAAAAAACACGGATTTCCCATAACACGCCATAAGCAGTTAACAGGTTTAGACCGCGGACCTATGCTGTAGATACCAAAACGCGATTTCCGAAAATCCATACAAAAAAGCTAAAAGGAATTTTCCCGTTTCGTCTGCGGGATATTAACTGCATATAAAAAATGTTCGAGAAAATACAAGAAAATCAATTTCGAAAAAAATGTCAGTTAGCAGGTTTAGACCGCGGATCCTTCATGTGTAAGTATGTGTTTTTTTCCTTGATTAAAACTGTACCTAAGAGTTTGACTCATTTTACCTAACTGGCAGTTGATCGACATCTCATTTTACCCAACTGTCAGATAATCTTTATTATCCAGTTGTATTATTTTTTACTGAATCGCGAATTAAATTATAATGAATTTATATTAATAATTCATATTTTCACATCAAATATGACCCTATTTCATTTCACATGACTGGAAGTGAAATTTTAATATAATGCCGCAATGTCCTCCGTTTACCGAACTAAGTTATGTAAAATTTAAAAAAACAAATATTCTCGTGATAGAAAAGTGTTTTAGGAAGCAAAAAAAAGTTTTTTATACATATGTGTGGATTTTTTAAACCGTAAATTTAATTTGATTGCAAATGAATGATACTGCCATGAATATGAATTTCGTCGAGGGAGAATCTTGGCGAAAACTAATTAGTCAGAACACGCTAGAACCTGGATTTAAATTAGTAGATAGGGTAAAAAAGTGACGCACCCCGCGAATTGAATTAGTATTCATGGCCATAAATTGCTCCACGAACTAATCGCGCCACGTGGGTTGGTCTCGATGGCCACGTGTGCGTTCGGGATCTAGATGGCATAAATATGGTATATCTGGTTAGACTATCTGCGAACAATGCGTAGACATGGCTCTGCCTCTCCGCCATGTTAAATATTACTATCGCATGCAAGGGCGTATTAAGTCACATTAGATAGAAAAAAAAAGTAAAATAAAATCTGGACTCTAAAATTGTCTTAAGCATAATAAGCAGATTTTATCCTAGCCCTAGTCGGATACGGAAGACTTTGCAACCAGTTGAATTTAACCAAAAACGACGACTATTCAACCAGTACTCTAATCATCTTACGAATAGATAAATTTTCAATCGAAGAAGTGAATCTTTAAAAAAATATTTAAGAAACTATTTCAACCATCAACCAAGTAGTTTAATTTTCAATTAAAAGAGATGAATTTTTTACCAATGAGTTCAATTTTCAACCAAAAAGGTGAATTTTATAGCAAGAAGAATAATGTTCTACCAACAAACACGAGTTTTCAACAAAATATATTAATTTTAAACAGAAGTAATTAATTTCGTAGCCAAAAGGACGGATTGTCTACAAAACGATTGAATTTTCAGCCCAAAAATATAACTTCTTAACATGGAAGTTAATTTTCTACCAAAAAGTTAAATTTTCATGACAATATTTTAATTTAAAAAAAAAAGAATTGAATTTTCAACCGAATTGTTTAATTTTTTGCTAAACTGTTGAACTCTTCACCAAACCAGATTAGTTAAGACTCAAATAGTTGCATTTTTAACCAAGAAGGATGAATTTTCAACCAATGAGTTAAATGCAAAAGATGAATTTTTTACCCGGAAGATTAATTTAAAAAAAGGAATAATGAACTTTTAAACCAAGGTGGAGAATATTAAAAAATATGAATTTTTAATGAAAAAGTTTAACTTTCAACCCGGTAGTGGAATTTCCAACTAAAAATATGATTTTTCAACCAAATAGATAAATATTCAGCCAGAAACATCAATTTTCCAACAAAATTTTTTTAACAAAATTGTGGAATTTTACAGCCAAAAGGACGAATTATATACAAAACTTAAAAATTTTAAAGTTAATGTTAAAAATTCAACATTAATTTGATGAATTTGATAAGTGATGAAAATGCGCTAGGAAAAAGTCGTCAAGCCCCAGGAATCGAAACTGGAAATACAGCCAATTTCTAAAATTACGATTTTGGTATTTAATGAAATTATCTTCATAACTTTCGCACAACATTTTCCTCAGAATGTGTAGGTTTTTTCAGTATGAAAAAACACTAGAAGAAAAATCTATGAAATACCAAACACAAATTTTTCAAAAATTTTCTGTAATTCCAATTTCTGGATCTTGTCGAATTTTTTAGTGTATTTCTATGCTAAAAAAACCCAAACAAGTTCAGAAAAAATTTTAAACCACAATTTATAATGATAATTTTATTAAACACAAAAATTGGTATTTTAAAAATTACAAAATGACGAACCCTAAAATCCTAAAAAGTCTTTGAAATATTTTGAGATCTATTCAAATTCCTTAAAATCTTCTAAAATATCCTAAAATCTTGGGAGATACCTTCAAAATCTTTAAAAATGTTTGAGATTCTTTAAAAGCCCTAAAATCTTCAAAAAAATTTATTAATATAATATAAAATTCCTGAAGGTATAAAACTGCATTATTATAAGTATTATTATCCCTTATGAAATCTTGTGAAGTTAAATGAAATATGAAGATATTTTTTGAAACTCCTTGGAATCCCTTCATATATTTGAAGTCCTGTGAAATCCTTTGAGACATTTTTTTTTGAAATACCTTATTGAGAACCTTTAAAATCTTTTGAAATTACTGAAATCCTCGGGAATCTTATGAAATTCGTTAAAATCTGCTGGAATCTTTTAAGATATCCTAAAACCTTACAGTTCCTATAAAATCATTCCAAATCTCCCGAAATTCTTTGAAACCCCATTAAACTTATTTTTAATTTCTTAAAATCCTTAGAAATTCCTTACAATTTTTTAAATCCTCTCAAACTTTTTGAAATCCCTTGAAATTTTTTAAAGTTATGATGAGAATGTTAAAAGACCGTTCGAACCATAGAAATCATTAACACTGAACAACAAAATTTTGGGCCCGGGATGTCTCATTGAAGTAAATATGATTTTTATATGTATTTTGAGCCGTAGAATACGAAAATCACCTCAGTTTTTGCCCTACACATCAGGATTTTTTTAAATCGCAAAATATAGATTTTTTGAAAATCCCTATTTAACGCATTTTTCGTTTATTTGCATATCCCGATTTTCGTAAGAACTAAACTATAATTAGTTTTATTTATACTGAATCTCACTTTTTCTTGTGTTTTGGTCTCAATTTAACACGATCCTACTTTCTTTGTTTAGTTTGAATAACCTAATAAGGTCATATGCTAGAGGTATATTATTAAATTTGAGCTTTTTTTTTAATTTTCAGGAAAAAATTTATTTTATTGAAATAATAAATGAACTGTACATTTTTTATGTCGAATAAAAGTAGTGTTTTTTTCTATAACAAAAATAAATTAAATTACATAGTATATAAATGTCATTGATTGAACTTATTCCTTGTGTACATTGGAAATTGACAAACTTCTTCTAGTTACCTTTCTCTTATGACTTGTACAGCTTTCAGATAGGACAGACCAACAATAATCTGCTAACATATTTGCACTTTTTTTTAAATTTTACCTTTTCCCTAACTGAGCTATATCCTGGTGGAATCTTTCTCCATGTTCGTCGCTTACTGCTCCAAGATTTTCAGGAAAAAATTGTAAATGAGAATCCAACATATGGATTTTCAAAGACATATTAATCTTCATTTACTTGAAGCTTTTTAACATTCCATTCACCAACACTGGATAATTTTCTGCTTTTTTATTTCCCAAGAAGTTATTGATCACGTTTTTCACTGATTTCCTAGTCTTTAAGTGTATGTCTGAAAGCTTTTTTTCAAAATTCGCATCAAGTATAAGCTTTCTTATGTCAGGTCCAACAAATACGCCCTGTTTCAATTTTGCATCACTAATATGTGAAAATTTTTCTTCCAAAAATGAGTATGACTCAGGGGATTGCTTGATCAGTTCCTTGACAATACTTTTAGCCAAACCCAATTTGATGTGCAATGGCGGTAATAAAACATTTTGAGAATCAACAAGGGGTTGTGCAATAAGATTTTTTTCTCCGGGTATCATTTCTATCCGCGGTGGCCATATTTTTTGTGTATAGTGTGCTGCTTTACTTCGGCTATCCCATTGACATAGAAAGCACATGCACTCAGTGTAGCCTAACTGTAAACCCAGAAGAATACTTATTATTTTGAAGTCCCCACATATATTTCATTTATATTTATCATAATCAATTTTTTCTAATAAAATTTTTACATTGTCATAGCATTCTTTAGTTTGCGTACCATAAAAGACTGGTATGGATGGCTTTTCGTTACCATTATTTAAAAGTGCAGCTTTCAAGCTTGTTTTATTAGAGCCAACAAAAAAAGACGCCATTCATCAACCACTAATTCAAGCTGAAGTTCGTAAAATAGCCCTTCGATATCGTTGCAAAACGAAAAGCTATTTTCTTCTGAAAAATAATCTCTAAATTTTTCTTCTCGACTTCGAAAAGTGATTTTAACGTTCGTTTCAAGTAGATTTTTTTCTTTTAGGTTAGAAGCTAATATTTCTGCTTTAGATTTAGAAAGATATAAATCACGGTTAAGATCATTTAGTTCTTCTTCATTAAAACGGATCGGCGCAGTTTGCTCTTTTTTTATTTGTGAATTCGATTCAAAGTCAGAAGATGAGTGCTCTAAACTGAGCGATTGACTTCCAAAAAACTCTTGTGAATCTGCCGTTGTTACTTGCATTGGTGAAGGAGTTATTGTATGTACTGGCACGCCAAGTACAGGCCTGGTAACTGATGACATTTGTGGATAGTTTATTCAATCTTTTGTTTTTGATGAAGAACATTTCAATTTAGTTAGACAAGAGGAACAGTCACTCACATGATCTTTCTGTTCTCTCCATATTGTAGGCATAGAATAAGGAAGATTTCGGAAGTCTTAGCTTGATAGTCTTATCGAACAAGTCAAACATATTACATCAGGAACCCAAGGCTTACCCCGATTACTTATTTTGAAACCAAAATAGTTTTCGTATGCACTTTGCAATGAGAGAGTAAAGTTCTGCCTGTTTTCCTCAAATACACACTCACTACATACATAGCAAAATTTACTACGACTATTCACATATTGACGATTTCGTAACATTTCCAGATTACTTTATCAATGTGATTCGGAGATAAATCTGCATAGAAAATACCTACGTTAAAAGGCAAAACAGCAAATGCAAATATACGCAATACGCTCACTGAAAAATTTGGAATGACAGCTGTTCGTGCAGTACGACTGTCCTGCCACCTAGTGTCTCATAGCAGACGTGCTCAGTGCTCCCAATTTGGCTCCCCAACTGCACTGCGCATGTGTCGCACCAGCAGACTCATTGGATGTTGATCGCGCGCTTATTTGAAATGATTATATATGCAAATCAATTTTTCACAATATATAATAATCATAAAGTACAACAAAATATTATGAATGATTTAAAATTCACATTGGTGAAAAAAGGCATTCCTTCCTTTGAATGTAAAATCATTAATTTATTTTTAAAGAGTTCAATAAAAGAATTATTTTACCTTGCACTCTAAAAGTCTATTTTGTGATCTGAAAATTAATTGTTATTATTTCCACAATGATGATTTGTTATAAAAAAATGATTCACGCATGTGATAGTTTTAAAAAAAGCGCGCCATTTACAGCCAATGAGACTGCCGATGCAAGGCATGCGCAGTGCAGCTGGGGAGCCGCATTGGGAGCACTGGTCACGTACTCCCGCGGCAGCGGCAAGTACAAACTTGAAAGTATACAACGGTTAGTGACATTCAAGATATTGTTATTAATTGTTTCGATCTAAATATAAGAATAAGAGTTTGGGCTAAAAATTGAAATCATTGTCCATTTGATCACGTTTTTATCTTGTAATGCAAAATGTGTATCTTGAAAATTATATTGAAATCCAGTTCAGCTTGGATAAAAATAGAGAAAAGTTAGTTTCAGTAGACACAAAATTAATTTTAATGAAAATGTTACGAAAATCGCGATATGCAAATAATCCCGAAAATGCGCTAAATAGGGATTTTTTGAAAAATCGATATTTCGCGATCTAAAAGAAAATCCTGATGTGCAGGGCAAAAACTGAGGTCGTTTTCGTATTCTACGGCTCAAAATACATATAAAAATCATATTCACTTTAATATGACATCCCGGCCCCAAAATTCTGTTGTAATTTGCATCTAGTTGAATTTCATTTAATTTCACTTATCTCCCAAATTTCTCCAGAAATCCCTTGAAATCGTAAAAATCTATTAAAATCAGTAGGAATCATTTGAAATCCCCTGAGCATTAACTAAATTATACTCATTCATTAGAGTTACCTAAAAGAAGCGCCCAAATTTCTAGAAGTCTTTTAAATTCTAGCTATGAATTCTTTGAAATTAAAATTAATTTAATCTTGTTTAAAATAGCTTAGAACCAATAAAATCCCGTGAATCCTGCGAACTAATTAAAGATCGTATAGAATCCCTTAAATCTGGTTAAATTCTCTGAAATACATTGAAATCTTCTGAAAAATAATTCTGCTAATAAGATATCAGATTATTTTATATAGCCAGCTGATTTTGTATCTCTCTTCCCGGGGACATATCTCCCATTGTGGAATTGGTTTATCAGTGTCGTTTTGTCTACGTATGTAAATGGAAATTCTGTCCAGGACAATTCTCTCTATCAGTCATACATGGCAACATCTAGAAAGTAGGATCCTATTCTATTGGAACCTATTCCCATTCCACTTAAATTCTCCGAACAATTTCCTTATGTCGAGCGATGGAAATCAAAAGCAGTTTAATGTTGGAAATGAGACAACTTTGAATTCCATTTGCCCAGACAGAACTATTTCTATATCCTCGTATGCATTCTATAAATCAAAATCCTGATTGATATCTGGATTATTCTATAGACCACAAATATATGAATTTATCTAGAAATAATTTGAAAAAACAAATATGGATAAAAATTGAAAGTATTCGATTTTGAATTATACGGACAAATGTATTTCAGATCAAAACATTCATTTGCCAATGTACTTTTTTTTAATGCGAAGAAAAAATGTCCAAATTAATATTACAAAAATTCTAAGAACTGAGAAAAGCTTGATGATTGAGATTTAGAATTTTTTATGTTATGGAAGGCGGATCAGTGCCAGACCTGGACTCGAATAAACTAGACCGTGAAGACAAAATCATTTTATTATTTTTAATTTATTATTTTTTATAATTTTAAACACCCTGTAGATTTTTCTAAAGTGGTGACAAAATTTGGCTGATTGACACTTACAAATTTTTATGTTATGGAAGGCTGACCAGTGCCAGACCTGGCCCAGGCTAGGCTGTCAAGATATGATGGTCTAGACGACGCCAAATTTTCGTAGCCACCCTATTGAACTAGTAGGTACTTTTCTATTGACAGATATTTGTACGATTTCTTGGTACATTTTTCAATAAGGCCAGAGCTTTTTTGCAAACGTCAACTCGATTCTTACCAACGGAAGTGGCCACTTCATGATAGCGTCTCCGTTTCCGATGAGAAAGCACGTACTTGGCCAAGAATTTTCCGCATACTCATTTTCTATCTCTGTAATTGTCTCTAGTCTCAATATGAAACCTGGCTTCCTATGAAATTTAATTAAATCAGGGTGGTCGCAAAACTTCAGTTTAAAAATTCCCTGACTTTTCTCTGATTTTCTCCTAAATTTTAAATAAAAGAATCTTTTATAAACGGAATAAAATAATTTTGAAGAAAGATAAAAAAATTTGAAATTTATTTAATTCTTTTAACCAAAAAATATGTCTTCTATTTTGAAAGATGAATTTTCAAATAAAAAGGGCGATTTTTCAACAAAACAGTTGATCTTTCAAACCAAATACTTGAATTTTCAACCTACGAAGATAAATTTTCAACCAAATAGTCGAATTTTTAAACAAAAAAATTGACCTTTAACTAAAAAATCAAATTTCCAACAAAAATGGTGAATTTTCAATCCAAAAAGTCAAATTTTCTGTTCAAATTAACGGATGTTCAACAAGAGATTCGAATTTTCGACAAAAAAGATAACTTTTTTGACAAAATACTTGACTTTTCAACCGAAAAAGGTACATTTTTAACCAAAAATTAAAAGTTGAATTTTTAGTAAAAAGTTTTCATTTCAAGATAAAAAAAGATTTTTCAACAAAATAGTCAAATTTTCAAGCAAAAAGATGAATTTTCAACAACAATAATGAATCTGTACCCGAAAAAATAAATGTCCAAGAAAATAGCTCAACTTTTAATCAAAAAATACGAATCTTTAACCAAAAAGATGAATTTTCTATAGAACACCAGAATTTTCAATCCGCAAATATTAATATTTTACCAAAAAGACGAATTTTCAACAAAAAAGTTTAATTTTAAACCAAAGATATGAATCTGCAACTCAAAAAATAAATTTTCAACAAAAAAAGGAGTTTTCAACAAAACAGTTAAACTTTCAACCAAAGAGAAGAATTTTTATATGAAATTATAAATCTTCAACAACAAAAAATTTTTTTTTAACAAAGTGGTTCAATCTTCGACCAAGTAGTTACATTTTCAACAAATAATGCAATAGAAGATTGAAATCGAAAAAGACATTCTGTTTAAACAGAAAACAGTTTAATTCAAGCAAAAAAGACGGATTTTCAACAAAAAAGATGAATTGAAATTTAAGAATTTTAAATTAGCTTAAAATCAAATTCAAAATCCCATTTAACGTCCAATAATCAAGTTAATGTATAGAATTTCTGAAAATAAAAGAAGAATTCAACGATCAAATTTGGACAAACACCACAAAATGCTCCCACTGCAATTCCTAAAAACAAAGAAATTTGTTTGCACAAAAATAAAAAAAAGGAAAGAAAAATGAGAAGGCAACCAAGCACATCCCCTTCCTTCTCTTTTTTATTTCTTTCGTCTTTTTTATTTTTATTATTATCAAATCACAATATGAAAGCATGCAAAATATAATATATAATAATATAATTATAATAATATAATATATTTGATAATAATAACAATAAAAAAGACGAAAGAAATAAAAAAGAGAAGGAAGGGGATGTGGTTGGTTGCCTTCGAATTTTTCTTTCCTCTTTTTTATTTTTGTGCAAAGAAACAAATTTCTTTGTTTTTAGAAATTGCAGTGAGAGCATTTTGTGGTGTTTGTCCAAATTTCATCGTTGAATTTTTGTTTTATTTTCAGGAATTCTATACATTAAAAAAGACGAATTTTCTCTAGAGCAACTGAATTTTTCAATCCGTAAATATTAATTATATACTAAAAATACGAATTATCAACAAAAAAGTTTAATTTTAAAACAAAGATATGAACCTTCAATCAAAAAATAAAGTTGACTTCGCAACTGAATAAAATTAATTTTCAACCGAAAAGTTGCTTTTTCGTCTAAAAAAGAGTACATTTCTATTAAAACAGATACATTTTTACACCAAAAAGACCAAAAAATTCTTTTTGTACCAAAATAGTTGAAGTTTTAACCAAAAAGGATAATTTTTAAACATGCTTATTAAATTCTCAACCAAATAATACAATTTTTAACTAAAAATATAATCGTTAAAATGACCCTTATAACATGACCTTAAAGCTGAAGATAGAAAATCTGCGAATACATATCTATTATAGGGTCGTCTTTCTCTAACTAAAAAACGTGTTAAAAGTTAACGCTAATTAAAAATGTGATGCATGATTAAATAAATCGAGTCAAAATTCCTTTCTGTTATGACGTTTCGGCCTCATCCGTGGGCCTTCATCAGAAACCAACATCTGTAATAAAAGTATGGATAATTAAAAATAATAAAAAATACATACAAAAAATAAATTAATAAAACAAATTTTCACCTCGGAGGCAATAATCGGAGTCAATCCTAACGTACGGCGAAGCGAACGACAACATTTAAAATTTCGCTTTAAGTCAGTTCATTATGAAATTGTAAAATAATATTGGGAAACTATGGAGATCAAAAGAAGTTTCCCAATATGTTCAAAAAAGTTCACATTTTTTAGTTATAAATGCTGTAAAAACAGCTAACAAAGTGATGTGATGTAAACAACAAATAAATTATTATAAGGCCTAAGAAAGTTGTGGTGATAGATAGACAAAATCAATTCGAATTGAAAAGCCTAAGAAAGTTGTAGTGATAGGTGGACAAAAACAAATCCAAATGAAAAGCGCGTTAAATATAATGGGAATTCAATTTAATTGATGATGCTATTATAATATTGATTCACGTTAAGAATTTCAGTTTTTAAATTAATAGATACTTTTAGATATTTATTTATGAAAATTGATTCCAGAATTTTTCTTTTACAAGAGTTTTTTTCTTTAGCAAGAATTTTGATATTTTAAAAATCGAAATCAAAATAATGATCAAAATTCCAAGAATGTTGTGAGAGGCCCGTATTTAAGTTGTCAATTCTACAATCCCTCTTATGTTCGGATATTCTATTTTTTAACCGACGACCAGTTTCACCTATATAAACTTCATTGAATCCTGTACATTCTATTAGATAAACAACATTAGAGATATTATCAATTTTTTCAGAGTCTTTTATATTAGTGAAACATTTTTTTAATATGTGATCATTTCTAAAATATACATTAATAGCAAACTTTTTTAACGCGTTCTTTAATCTTTCTGATAAACCTTGTACATAAGGCAATGAAACCCGTAAATCAGTTTGTCTATAATTTTCAAGCCATTTGTTCTTTTTTACATTCTCATTCTAATGAGAAGGTATTGGTTTTATGTAAAATTTGACATAGTCGGTTTTCATCAAATCTCCACGTTTTGAGACCCCCTGAGCTAGAAAAAACGATTTTTACCAAGGTGTCTGTCTGTCTGTAGTCTGTCTGTCTGTAGTCTGTAGTCTGTCTGTCTGTCTGTAGCCACGATAACTTTCGAAAAAATGATTAGATTTGATTGAGCTTTGGCACACTTTTTTATGGCCGAAAAATAGAAAACGAGTTCGTTAACCAGCTATTTTGGATGAAAATCCAAAAAGTGAGCACATTTTGAAAATTTTTGAGACCACTTTTTTTGAAGATTTGAAAATTCTATGTACGGTTATTCGTAGTACGCAAAATGACGAACAAAATATTCTTATGACTTTTTGTGATAAAAAAAAAATTACTGGAGTTATAGCATTTTCAAAATTCCAAAAAACAAACGAAAATGAACATTTTAAGCCGAAAAACGCACGATATGAAAAAAAGTCAAGAGGAGAAAAACGTTGATTCCTGAACACCCTATAATATTTTCATAACAACTTTTTGAATTTTTTGAAAAATAAAAATTCAAATTTTGATTGCACAAAAAATTAATGAAAAATCATAAAAGCCATTTTGCTGTCAAACTATGCAAGATACCAAAAAAGATCATTCCACCAAAATTTTGCACCTAAAAAAGATCTACAAATTTCTTATCATTCACTTTTTGATATGACGCGTAGTTTTTGTTTTATTCGTAAAAAACAGCATTGAAAATAGAAAAATCAAATTTTCAGACGAATATTACCAGCTACGAAAAAATGACCAAAACAAAATTTGTTCATCCAAGGAAGAGGTACAAATTTATTGTGACTCATGTTTCGATAGGATGCGTGGTTTTGTTTTATTCGTGAAAATAACATTGACAGTAAAAAAAATCAAATTTTTGAAAAAACAATGCAAGGTACGAAAACATATAAATGAACAAAAATTGTGCATTCAAAAAAGACTTACAAACCCGTAATCAATTTTTGTGGTAAGAATATATTCAAAATGAAAAAATTAACTTTTTTGATAAACGGCACAAGCTACAATAAAATGTTAACTAATAAATTTGTCGCCTGAATTACATCATTACTTTTCATTTGAAATCAAATACAAATGTAGTAATTTGTATATGAAGAACATATAACACGAAGCACAACGTGCGCGCTCAGTGTATTTACCAAATCGCACGCCGTTAGTGCGCTCAAACTTTTTTGTTTCTATCATACGGTTCAAATGATTTTCAAATCAAATATCGAGCGCGAAGCGCGAGTGTCTGGATGAGAATGTGTTCCTTAAGGTCGATAGAACCTTGAGTAAATGAAGTTCCTTTTCAGTCTAAAATAAAAACAAATTTAACAATCACTTAATATGTAGAGGTTTTGATAATTTTATAATATTTGCAAACAAACTTTTTCTTTTCATCGAAGTCGAACACGAAGTTCAAAAATCTAGAGGAGCCGAGCGTAAAGCGCGATCTAAATACGCCCGAGCGCGTAGCGCGAGGTGAATACATAATCGAGCGCGCGATAAATATATGATCGAGCGCGAAGCGCGAGATGCAACAGTCGCGCGCCCTAGGCGCGCTCAAACTTGCGAGCGAAGCGAGCCAACGCAAAGTGCGCGATGAGAATGTGCCCGCGAAGCGGGCAGATTTTTTTTATTTTTAATTGAGCTATTATAAATTTCATGCACTCTTCCTTCAATAATTCACATTATAAAACCTTTGTTAAAGTACAACATGTCAAATTTACTTATCAGAAGAAAATTCCTAATTGTGAAAATAGCAATATAATCGTCAACATTAAAGAATTATGTAATTACTCCAATTATTTAAAATATAAAATAGACAGGAAAATGACAGAAAACTCGATTGTTAACTTTTTTCAGTCACAAGAATGTAGTCTACAAAAGTTAAAATTTCAACAAAGGGAAGCTTACAATAAAAAATTTAATTTACTGAATGATAGATTTTTAGAGGAAAAAAATAGGTACAGAGACATAAGAGTTAACAAATGGTTTAAAAATTTATCTAATGTGACAATTCCTGATGAAACAGCTGAAACCTTAGCATTGTGTACTAAATTTGGGATTTCTTATAACTCTAAAAACATCCCTACTAATAACATAATTGCTATTATAGACAACAGCCATACCACGCTGAAAAAACCAGTTCTCGTCAGATCACTGAAGTTAAGCAGCGTTGGGCGCGGTTAGCACTTGGATGGGTGACCATTCGAGAAAACTGAGTGCTGTTGGCACATCGTGGGTGTGGTGAGCCCACACTTGTAGTTATTTACTACAAGTTATCAACCTAGAAACACTACCCGAATCGGGTAGTGTCACGTCTACCCCGAAAGGGAAATGGCTTAATGGTATACATACATAGACAATTGTATTAAAAACATTAAATATGATAATAAAAAATCAAATGTTCGAAAAATAGTTACTGATTTAATCTCAAATCATAAAAAAATCAATAAATTCAAAAACTCCAATCAAATTTCAGATATTGCTACAAAATTCCAAAATGACCACAAGGATGTCATCTATGTAAAAGCAGACAAAGGTAATATCTTAGTGGCTGCAAATTTAGAACAGTACAAATCAACTATTGAAAATCTTTTACAGAATAATACTTTATATAAAAAAGTTAAAACTAGTTTAGTTCCGTCCATAGAAGAAAAATGTAATGATATTATTTCTAGACGGAAGAAAAAAAGATAAATAAATGAAAATTTAGCTTATAAATTAAAAAACCATGGTTGTGTGACAGCAAAAGCATATGCCCTCCCCAAAGTTCACAAGCCAGAATTAAAATGGAGATTAATTGTCTCTACTATTGGTTCTCTAACTTACAATTTAGCAAAATTCTTATCTAATCTTTTAAAGCCAGTATCTGGAAAAACTGATTAATTTAGAAGAGATAGTTGGAGCTTTAAAGAAAAAATTAATAATTTTATTGTTCCTAACACACATTCACTTGTTTCACTAGATATTATATCTATATTTGATAACATTCCGTTGGATTTAGTTTTGGACGTTATAGAAGAAAAATTACAAGTACATACAAATTTAACTAAAATATCAAACTCAGAGATTTTAACAGCTGTTGAAACGGTTTTTAATAATACTGCCTTTTCATTTAATCAACAATTTCATCACAGAAAAAACTAAGAATAAAATTTGTTGCAGGAAATTTTTTAGAGCGATAAAGTTTTGTTCAGCCAACTTCGCGTCTTTCAAAATACATGTATTTGTCATGGAAAAACAAAAGAAAGTTTAACCGATATTTGTGTAAAGCTTATCCTTTGAAGTTAATTTTTGTTGCAACGAATCTTTCGTCGGAAATCGATGTAAAGTTTATCTTCTGTTTTTTCTATGATCAACAAATTTATGGTTGTCCGATGGGTTCACCTTTATCACCTATTGCATCTAATCTTGTTTTAGAAGATTTTGAAAATAGAGCCTGATTTAAATTAAGCTTCAAAACACTTTTCTTTAAGCGTTACGTGGATGATATTTTCACTATTTTTCCTACAGATAAAATCCCAGAACTAATTAACACATTCAATAGTGTAGAATAATCTCTACAGTCTACTTTGGAAATAGAAAACAATAATACTCTAAATTTTTTTGATCTGTCTATCACAAAAACTGAAAATGGAAATTTAATTACTAATTGGTTTAAAAAACCGCCATGGTCATTAAAGAAAGAGTACATGAAATGTATAATAGCTCAATTAAAAATAAAAAAAAAAGAACAAATGGCTTGAAAATTATAGACAAACTGATTTACGGGTTTCATTGCCTTATGTACAAGGTTTATAAGAAAGATTAAAGAACGCGTTAAAAAAGTTTGCTATTAATGTATATTTTAGAAATGATCACATATTAAAAAAATGTTTCACTAATATAAAAGTCTCTGATAAAATTGATAATATCTCTAATGTTGTTTATCTAATAGAATGTACAGGATTCAATGAAGTTTATATAGGTTTATATAGGAATCAATTTTCATAAATAAATATATAAAAGTATCTATTAATTTAAAAACTGAAATTCTTAACGTGAATCAATATTATAAAAGCATCATCAATTAAATTGAATTCCCATTATATTTAGCGCGCTTTTCATTTGGATTTGTTTTTGTCCACCTATCACTACAACTTTCTTAGGCTTTTCAATTGGAATTGATTTTGTCTATCTATCACCACAACTTTCTTAGGCCTTATAATCATTTATTTGTTGTTTACATCACATCACTTTGTTAGCTGTTTTTACATCATTTATAACTAAAAAATGTGAACTTTTTTGAACATATTGGGAAACTTTTTTTGATCTCCATAGTTTCCCAATATTTTTTTTACAATTTCATAATGAACTGACTTAATGCGAAATTTTAAATGTTGTCGTTCGCTTCGACGTACGTTAGGATTGACTCCGATTATTGCCTCCGAGGTGAAAATTTGTTTTATTAATTTATTTTTTGTAACAGATGTTTGCTTCTGATAAAAACAGATGAGGCCGAAACGTCATAATAAAAAGGAATTTTGACTCGTGTTATTTTTATTTTTTTTTTCAAATTGATCGTAAGACCGAAATAAAAATATGAAAACTTTGTTTTCTCTCATATTTTTGAATATACAAAAACGATCGAAAAAAGTTTCACTTCATGATCTCTTTTGATTTCTTGAGGTTTTATTTATATGGTAAACCTAAAGAATAGGACTTTTGGCCGTTTTTTTGACGATTCTGCCCCACTCTGCTTTCGGGAATTTAAATTTATATTACTATTCAATCACGACAATCATCATTTGTATTGTATTAATCTACCGAGTTTATTAGATAAATCAATATTATTACTATAATTATACACATTCACCATATGGATGGTAACATCGACTAAAATACATAAATATCGCTCAACATGACTCTACAATTACATACTAAAAGAAAGATTTACATGTAAGTAACCTGAATAACACATTGTCTGAATACAAGTACGAATTGATTACAAGCTGCAAAAGCAAGTGGTATATTTGAATGATCAGTAGGTATGTTGCAAGCGTGATAAATATCTCAAAGGGCGACCATGATATAAGGTAATTGGAATTATAATTCATAAGAAAAAAAATCATTCAGAGTTAATTGCAGATACTTAAATATCGTAATTCAAAGTCTCTGTCCCTGCAGAGCGATAAAAAAATGGACTGGTCGGTGAATATACATACGGAAGAAAATTATTTGTCTGATACGAATGCCAACCGTGTCGGTTGTCTTTACAACGCAATGTCGGAACACGCGTGGCAGTCCTGTTTTACATTTTGTCTCCCAGATAGGTTCGACTCATGGGTATAACTCGACCACCTTCACCATTCCATCCTTATTCTCACTCACTTTTTATTTGTTACACACGCTCCCAAGCATTCTTGAATCACTGACAAATGCCCTACAAGACGATATTTATCTTTTGAAGAGTAAATCTCAAAAACATAAACTTCAAAAAGTCAAATTGTGTAACAAAATTGCACAAGAAGGCTTAAAAAGAAGTATGTTTCAAAAATCAGTTTTTTTATAAACACATAGTCAAGAGAATCAATTTGTGTAATATAATCGCACAAAGGAATTAAAATCAGAGAAATATTTTTTCGAAGAAACAGTGTAATTGGCTCATTAGAGTGAGTTATATCTTCGACTTTCAATCCGTACAGTCGCTTTTTAGTTAAAGCTATTGTAACTGCCGGTTTTTGGCAAAGTTAACTTTACTTATATTCTAAAATTCTTTTGAATAATTTTTGTTAATGCAAAGGGTTACGCATGGAGGAGAAATAAGATTTTGATTTGCGAAACAGGTGTTTATTCACCAAAAGCTATTCTATAGCTATATTTACATGGGATCCCTGAATCTGATCTATCTTAAATGCTAAATTAAAAATCTTTGGAAAAATAAAATGTGATGCCTTGATATATTTATTGGCACAATTCGCTCTTATATTCTAAGCCGTAGCTAAACTCTTTGGAGTTTTTCTTATTCGCAATACAAAATTATACAATAAGAGCCGTAGCTAAACGTCGTAATATTAACTCTCTAGAGTTCTTCTCTTTTGAAATAAAATATTCAAACTAATGATAAATTTTTTTATTCTTTAATTTTCCGATATTTTTCGATGTACTATTCTAGCAAGCAGGATTCTTTCCTGTGTAACGAGGTGTACTGAGACCACTGTTATAATATTTTATTATGGGCTTTCTGCCTTTAATCATTTAGTATAAAAGTATTTATGCATACTAGTGTCGATCACGTAATGGCCTGTATCGTACCTAAATTTATCAATGCCCGGTGGCTATCTATCGACGAAATTTATAACTCTATTGTATATCAGTCCTGATTTTAATCTGCCTAATGATCGGCTATTCTAAAGTCTCTATGACGTTAATCTTAATTTAGGTGAAAAGTGGTCCCTGAGACACTTCTCTTACCGTACTCGTCTGAGTCGAGTTACTCTCGGACTACAGGTGCCACTGCTACCGGCTCGAAGTAGAGGCGAAAAGGGGTTTTTCGAAATATATCCGTAGATCCGGATTTTTCCGGTTATGAGATTTCTACTCTCTTCCAAATTTTATTGCCAGGGTCGAAATCCCTTTAAAATAGAGAAATATTCTCAGAAACTGCTCTTTAAGCTTAGCTGCTTTCTTAGCCAAGTTGTGGAATAAATTCCCGCTCGCCTATAAGAAGCTAAGGATTGAAAGTTTCAGTTAAAAATTATAAGTGCTAACTTCTTCAACCGGTTTACACAGTGAACTGTGCTCCGCCCTTCAGTTAGAAGAGTGTAATTTTAGATCGACAATACTTCTCTCAAATGTCAGGCTTATTGCCACAAAGTTAAAGTCTTTAAATAGTTTAAATTCAAGATAATCGGAATCAAAGTCCGTAAGATATTTTAACTTAGAAAAATCGCGCTCAGAAATATCCCGTAGGAAAAAGTAAGTTGAAGCCTTGAATGGCACGCACAACTCTAAAGAGAGAATTTGGGGACTTAGGTTTTTAAGCCTGAGAGCACAAATTTTCCAAAGATCTCAGAGAGATGTACAAGGCAAAGATGGAGAAGAGAGTTCTCTAGCTTTCCTTGAGGTACTCTCCAAGATTTGTTGCGTTTGCCACGCAACACCCCCAACTGCCGTTTTCAGCTTGCGTAACGCTTTTTATAGAAGCGTTACACTTTAGACTCCCACTATTCGCGTGCTAGTAGTAGGTGGGAGGCTTCGGAGTCTGCGCTTTTCTGTTGCTCCTCTGTGATGCAACAGAATGTTCTCTTTTCAAGCAAGTAAAGTGTTTTGCCTACAGCAAGGCTCTATCTCTGTAACCCACTGGTTACACTATATATAAGAAGAATAGAATTTTCTTTTTTTACGTCTGGGAAATTTATAATTCAGAAACTTAGGATAGAACCTAATACATGGTGTCCAGCGACCTTGAAAAACCTTGAAAACCTGGAATTCTCCTTGATTCTTTTTTACACCTTAAAAACCTGGAAACCTCCTTGAATTTTTCACGAGAACCTTGAATTTGAATTTTTTTTGCTTTCAAAACAGTTATTTTACTGAAATGTAAGAGTAATTAAAATCTTTTAGTCTATTTTGAAAGAAAAATATTGTTTAGAAGAAATATTGATACTGAAAAGTTTTTTATTTATCAAGATATATTTATCTTTTGTTCATTACAGAATAAATAGATTTCGAGGCACTTTTTCAAGACTGGTGCCAATTATTTTATAGATTACAATTAACAGACTTTAATATTGTGAATAATTCTATAAGTTTTTTATTTCTTCTGCGCTAATACAGAATGTTAATGTATATATTTTTTTGTGATATTCAATTTACAAATTATAAAAATTTATGTTGAAAATTTCGATGTTAATTCCGTTTCAGAATTATAATGAGCCATGCCCATATTATTTGAAATAATTCAATGATTTCAACGAATACGAAAGGTTTCACCAACAAAAATTTAAGAAAGATTTCACAAATATTTCCAAACATTTTACAAAGATTGTAACGATTTTAAAAAGGGTATAGTAAACCAGATTTCTAAGATTTCAAAAGATTTCAAAGATTTCAAACGAGTTCAACATTTTTTAGAAGATTTCACAAAGATTTCAAATATTTTAATGATTTCAAATTAATACAAAATATTTCAGAAAAAGTTCACAAATATTTCAAAAATTTAATAAAGATTTTAAAGAAAACAAGAATTTCAAAGATTTCAAAAAGGGTACAGTACACCAGATTTCAAAGATTTTAAACGATTTCAAATTTTTTTAGAAGATTTAAAAATATTTCAAAGAATTAATGAGGATTTCAAAAAATTTCGAAGATTTTAAACGATTTCAACATTTTTTAGAAGATTTAAAAATATTTCACAAAGATTTGAAATATTTCAAATGATTTTAAATGAATATAAAGATTTCATAAAGATTTCACAAATATTTCAAAGATTTCATAAAAAATGTATTGAAGATTTTTTTAAAATACAAAAATTTCAAAGATTTCAAAAAGGTGTAAACCAAATTTCGAAGATTTCACAAAATTTCAAATATTTCAATGATTTCTGACAAATACGAAAGATTTTACAAAGAATTCATAAGAATTTCAACGGATTTCAAGTATTTCAAAGATTTCAAAAAGGGTACAGTACACCAGATTTCAAAGATTTTAAACGATTTCAAATTTTTTTAGAAGATTTTAAAAGATTTCACAAATATTTCAAAGAATTAATAAGGATTTCAAAACATTTAGAAGATTTTAAACGATTTCAAATTTTTTTAGAAGATTTTAAAAGATTTCACAAATATTTCAAAGATTTCACAAAAAATGTATGACAGATTTTTAAAAAATTCAAGAATTTCAAAGATTTCAAAAAGTGTACAGTACACCAGATTTCAAAGATTTCAACAAATTTCAAAGATTTTAATCGATTTCAAATTTTTTCAGATTTCACAAATATTTCAAAGATTTAATAAGGATTTCAAAAGATTTCAAATGATTTCAAGATTTTAAACGATTTCGACATTTTTCTAAAGATTTCACAAAGATTTTAAACATTTCATTGAGTTTAAATGAATACAAAAGATTTCAGAAAGATTTTACGAATATTTCAAAGAATTTATAAGGATT
Organism: Andricus curvator; assembly: GCA_932195095.1. Lineage (NCBI taxonomy): Eukaryota > Metazoa > Arthropoda > Insecta > Hymenoptera > Cynipidae > Andricus > Andricus curvator. Next base: position 158,498 of record CAKNYM010051476.1, read on the forward strand.
TTAAAAGATTTAAAGAATTTCAAAGATTTCAAAACATTAAAAAGATTTTAAACTATTACCAAATTTTTTTAGAAGATTTCATAAGATTTCACAAAGATTTTAAAATCTTTCAATGATTTCAAACGAATAAAAAAGATTTCAGAAAGATTTCACAAATATTCTAAAGAATTCATGAGGATTTCAAAAGATTGAAAGAATTTCAACAAAAGACACTAAATTTCATAACATTGTAAACATATTGAACGATTTCAAAAGGTTTCCACATATTTTAGAAGATTTGAAAAGATTTCAGTGATTTCAAACGAACACAAAAGATTTCACAAAAAAAGAATAATTCCACAAATATTTCATAGATTTCATAATGATTTCAAAAGCCTTCTTTAAAAACTGTTGGCCGATAAAAAATGAAATGGCTCATTTTTTGCATGTATAAAAAACGGTTATTTCATTATTTGATGAAAAAAAACGAGACCTGGAAAAATTTGATTTCTTGACCTGGAAAACCTGGAAAAGACCTTGAATTTTCTTTCTAAGAATCGCTGGACACCCTGTAATAAAAACGGCATCTTCCAGACTAATTGTTAAAATTTATTTGAAAAATTACGAATCGATTATACGTTTCGAAAACCCAGCTGGTTTCCCTCATCAGATCTTCATGAAAAATGATTAAAATTATAAAAACGAAGCAATATAATTTAATAACAAAAAGTATCAAAATATAAGAGGAGAATACCTTAAAACAGTTTTAAAACTTCCATGTGAATTTCTTTATGTATGAGTTCCATATATTTTTAAAAAAGTATACATTTTATGGGTTGTGCTAGAAAACATATAATTCGACTGTCCCGAAGAATAAGTCACTAACCAATTTTTCCGAAAACAGAGCGTATCAACTGTATTATGCTTCGCTAGCGTGTCGTATTTCCATTTAAAAATACATAGAGATACGACACTCTAGCGAAGTAAAATACAGTTGATACACTCTCTATACGGAAAACTTTGTTAGTGACTTATTCTTCGGTACAGTCGAATTAGGGTTAGGTTCGAAATACATGAAATGCAAAACAGTAAATTTAATAGAAAGAGTAAGAAACTGATTTCATACCTGTAAAATGATTTGAATTTTTTGTTCTTGTAATGAAACTATTGTTAAAATTATGGTAAAAAGATAAAAAAATGTTTTGTGAAGACGGAGCACGTATGCCCCGTCTCCATCTTGGAAACTTTGTGAGCGCACTCATTAAGAATTACAATGCAACACATCGGAGAGCGAATACTTAGGTGTAAGAAGGGTGAACATCAGTAATAATTTCTATAGTATTATTTTTGTAACAGTTCTTTTCTCAATTATATGTTTGTTATAATTTAAGTTTGTGCTATTGATGTTTGAGATGAATTTAGAGAATTTTTTGTATTTATTTATAAATTCAACTATGTTATTATAAGAACTATTAAAATAATCTAAATCGGTAACTAAATTCATACAAGTTTCACCTTCTTTTTTAATAAAAACAATCTCAGCAAAAGCACGTTTATATCCATTAGGTTCAATATGCAAAATTTCTACCTCATTCCATTTTATGAAACTAGAGTCACCTCGGTGTTCTTGTGTTAAGTGTTGACTTATAGCTTTATGATATTTTTGATCTAATCTGATGTTATTTTTATGTTCTTCAACTCTGATTCGGAGCGGACGTTTCGATTGGCCAATGTAAGCTTTCCCACAACGACAGGAAATTCTGTATATAACATTACATTGGTCCAAAGTATCAAGTCTGTCTTTCCCTAATTTAACAAATTTGTCAAGTTTAGTATCAACTCTAAAAACAGTTTTAATATTATCAGTTCCATTTGAAAGTCTTTTAATGTTATGTGAAATTTGGCCTAGGAAGGATATTGAGATAATTGCTTTTGAGTTTTGATCAGTATTGTCAATATTGATATTGTCGTTAAAGTTGTTATTTTTAGTCTGTAGTTCAATTAATCTTTTGTTCATGTGCTTATCAATAAAACTAGTTGGATAATTATTATAGAACAATAGTTTTTTAATTACTTCCAGATTTTCTGAGTGAAAAGAAACGTCTGCTAAAAGAGTGGCTGAATCAACAAGATTTTTGATGATTCCAATTTTATGCTGCATGGGATGATTAGAAAAATAGTTCAAATATCTTCCTGAATAAGTTTTTTTGCGGTACCAATTAGTTTCTATAATATTGTTTTCAGATCTTATTATTTCTAAATTTAAAAATCCAATTGAATTGTTTTCTTCTTTCTCGATTGTAAATTGTAGTCTGTTGTCATAGGAATTAAAAAGTGAAACGATCAAATCTATTTTATTTTCGGGGATAATTAAAAAGGAGTCATCAACATAGCGTACATATATTGGAATTTCAAAATTGATTTGATCAAGAACTTCTGATTCTAAATCTTGCATGACTATTTCCGATAGAATAGCCGAAATCGGGGAACCCATACGCATACCATGTGTTTGCTGGTAAAAGTTATTATCAAATCTGAAAAAGATGTTATTCATAAGAAAAGAAATGCCATCCTTGAAATCGTCAAAAGAAATTTTAGTATTTTTCTTTATGTAATTTCATTCAAGTTTCTATGCTTTTTAGAACAAGTTCTAAAGGAACATTAGTAAAGAGTGATGTGACGTCAAGTGATACCATACTGTGATTATCAGGTATTTTAAAGTTTTTGATTTTTTCTTTAAGTTCAATTGAGTTTTTTATGTTATAAGGATAAGATGGTAAGGAATCGGAAACAATTTTGCTGAAAATCTTGGCTAAGTAATAAGTAGGAGTGCCTATGGAAGATACAACAGGTCTAAGAGGACAATTTTGTTTATGTATTTTTGGAAGTCGATACATTCTAGCAATGTTAGTATTTACCGTAAGTAAATCTGCTCTCTTTGTGCTAGGATTTAGAAAACCGCTTGTCCTCCAACCATCTACCATTTTGAAGGTATCAATTTATAAAAAGTTCAAAGGGTTATAATTAATTTTTTTATATGTTTTAGAATAATTTATTAAAATATTCATTTTATTAGTGTAATCTTGGCGACACATCACTACGGTTACATTTCCTTTATCGGCTTTGGTTACTAAAATCTTTTCTTTCTCCTTACTCATAAAACTATTGGTAATGTTAATTTTATTAGCAATGATTCTATCTATACCTGAAATTCGTTGTGATTTCTTTAAATAATTTGAAAAAAAAAAAAAAAAAAAAAAAATTGATTAGCAGTTTGAACTCGAAAGTTCATTGCCTCACTACCCGATTCGGGTAGTGTTTCTAGGTGGATATTTACTACCAATGTGGGCCCACCACACCCACGACGGGCCAACAGCAACGCAGTATTCCTGGATGGTTACCCATCCAAGTACTAACCGCGCCCAACAATGCTTAACTTCAGTGATCTTACGAGAACTGGTGTTTCCAGAGTGGTATCGCGCTAATGATAAAACTTTTTCTCAAAGTTCATCTCTACAATTATCCGGAATCTTATCTATGTTTGACTCTAAATCTTTCAGAATTTCAAAAATATGGTTCGGTCTGTTTGAAATAAATTTTGTACAAATTTGTCATTTTCATAAAAATTATTCAAACCGCGAAACTAAAAGTGTAATTTCGAGACTAAAGAGATTTTGGTAGAGATCCTCGAAGACAGAGCCGAGTCCAGAGCGAAATAATTAAGTCAACTTTTCCAGATAAGTTTCTTTTTCTCTTTAATTACTACTAATTTTTTGAGTTTCAAGATATTTTTCCTTTTTTTCCTTTGATACATAAATGTCTCTAATGAGCCGATTAACTGTTTTTCAGAAACATACTTCTCTTCTTTTGACTCTTTTTTTGCAATTATGTTACACAAATTGACTTTCATGAGTATATATTTTAAAAAAGCGGATTTTCGTGTAACATACTTCTTCTTGAGCCTTCTTGACCAATTTTGTTACACAATTTTTTTTAGGTTTATGTTCTTAAAATTTTCTATTTGAAATTAAATAAACAGCGACATTAAGCCAGAGGCAATTCTGCCGTTCTCTAGAGTTCGGTTCTAAGTGCCGTTTTTAAAAGTTCGGTTCTTGGTCAACTTAAAAAAATTTTCCATATTCATAACATAATCATCATAAAACATAATAGTTGATATTGAAAATTTTCATCCAAGAAAATATTTTCATATAAATGAAGACACTTGAAATCAACAAAAAATGACGAATTTCTGCCAATATAGTTGAATCCACAAACAAAACAAATTAATTTTTAACGGTTCGATATCAACCAAATAGTAGAATTTTAAACTAGGAGCGATTCATTTTTAACCAAAAATTAAATAGTTTAATTTTCAGTTGAAAAAATTAATTTTCAAACAAAAAAAAGCGAATTATTAACAAAATTATTAAATTTTTAACCAACGAGCTGGATCTTGAACTAATAAAAACAAATTTATAACAAAGTACTTCAACTTTCCATCGAGTAGTTACTTTTTTAATCAAGATGCATCATTTTCTTCGAAAAAAGACGAATTTACAACAAAATAGATCATTTTTGAAGCAAATTGTATAATTTTCTACTAAAAACGATCATTTTCAACCAAGAATGGAATAGCTAAATTTTCATTTAAAAAATCATTTTTAACAAAGTAGTTAAATCTTCAACCAATGAAATGAATGTTTAACAAAGCAGTTCAGCCAAGTACGTAGTTGAACCTTCAACCATGAAAGTTGAATTCTCAATGAAAAGTAATTATTAATTTAATTTGTAATTTAAAACAAGCAATAATCAAGAAAAATTAGATTATTGAAGTTTCAGTTAAAAAAATTAATAAAAAAAAGGAATTTTCAACTAAATAGTTAAATCTTGAATCCAATAGTAGAATTATTTTTGTGACTAAACGTACTAATCGCACTTTTGCACAGTTTGAAAATTAATCATTTTTAAGTGATTTAAATTTAGTTCAAATAATTAAAACTTGAAAGGACTTAAGTGTAAAAAAGTTTTAATATTACAACTTTTGGTGACTAAAATTTTTTCAGTCTTAAATGAAGTTTGCGTTTGTTTACGTTTCAGCGCATGGAGTAGAATTTTTTTTCATTTTCAATGATTGCCATTAAAAATGAATATTTATTTTGAACGTTTTTTTTAAGAATAATTCAATTCATTTTTCAGTTTTAGAAAAATTTGTCTAATCAGCTTTAATATTAGATTATAATTTTCTTATATAATAACGATTTTAAATTTCAGAAGCTTTGATTTTGCAAGATTCAATTCAGTTTTGAATTTCAAATTGTCGAATAATTATGGCTTAGAATTTAAAATTATTCGAATATAAAGTTTTCAATTTTCAATTATTTACTTTTGAACGTTTTTAATTAACAAGTACACAGCCTCAATTTCTTTTAATTTTAAATGATCCAATTTCCACACTTCGAATCATAAAATATTAAATTTCTAACTTTTTGAAATTGTCCTATTTTCGCAATTTTAATCTTCAATCATTCAATTTCGTGATTTTTCAATTAAAAATAAAATTGTTTTTTCTTTATTAGGGGGATGTAAAGGCCCAAAACTGGAACTCAAATCGTCTTTAAATTATTCATAAAGAAAGTATAAAATATTAGATAATATTTCTAAAGTAATCCTAGGACTTTTCTAATAAGTAATTATGTAAAGAAATGTGAAAGAAGCAAAATATCGTTCTAAGGGTTATTTCAAGTTTTTAAAAGTTTTAGGGTAGTTTTCTATCACTAGCACACAGTTTAACTTTAAGAAGACCATTTTTAATCATTTAAGTTCAAAAACATCTAAGGCATATAAAAAAAGCACATTATATATTTTCAACCCCCTAGAAAGAGTGGTCTTTCACTGTTAGAGATAGTATTCTGAATAAAATCCGGATAAAATCATTTTTAGTGATGCCGACCATTATTTCATTGTCATAATTATTGCTCTTACGTAACCCATTTGTCATTTTTGCACCTCATAAAATACTTAACACTTTCGAGCGTTTGAAGGCTTTGGATCACGATTTGAACATTCTGTTTAAAGTTATAAAAAATTGCACTGTTATCATGAGACCAAATGAAAGAATATAATCATCTTTTAGGCCACCCTAATGCACAAGCAGTAAATATTATAGTTAAATTGAAAGCGGCAATTTCCTGAAAGAAATTTGATTCAAATGACTTTATATTAAGTATTTAAATCCTTAAGTTTAAGACCTCTCTCGGTCCATTAGTCTTCATTATTTCCGTCGCGTCGAGAGATACCAAAGAGTGCAGGGAGATGGACTGGAGGGTAGCTTCCATCTTTCGCATTAAATCAATGTGTACTTGGTTCTATTTGCCCTTTTCCTTCGAAGGAGGACAAAAGCTAATGGTCTCGTCTAGTCGTCATAAATGGCGAATGAAAAGGAACCATTCGCAAAATTAACAAAGTCAACGGTGGAGAGCGTAGGTAAGGGAATGAGATTCGTTTAAAGTCCAAGTGTGCAGAGAGTAATTGAAAAGGACCAAGACACCGGAGCTAATGAATACCCAGGGACCGAAGGATTTGGATCCGGAACATAATGCTACGTGTCATCTCAATGACGGAATGGTAGGAGGTGAACAGAAAAGAAGCTTATTTGAACAAACCTTTGCATGCATGGTCTTTCCTTCCGTCTTTTCAACGAGAACGACATAATTTGCTGTTTTATTAAAGAAAAGAGTCTGCCAGACAGCACCAAAACTCCAAGCACTTCACTTCTCATTGTCAACGTTAATGCGCCCCTTCTTTGCTGTCCTTCCTTCGCTTTTGTTCGGCACTATAATTAATAGCTTGCCTCGTTATATAAGACAGATAATTATGCCGTTTTGGCGCCGTAATCTATATCCGTTTATGTACGTTCTCATTCTTAGGTTATTTGATAAATAATTTTTTATACTGCTTCCTCATTGATGGAAGTTTGTAATGACCGAAATTTTCAAATCTACTTGACTCAGAGAAAGGACCCCGCACAAAATGTATTGAAAAAAGGTCTCGGTGGATTTTGATAATTTTTTGACATTTTGTAGAACATGACCCCCCGAACAAAAAATCATAATGACAAAACCCCGAAAAATGGACAGATTTTCATCTGCACAGTTACAAAGTGCTAAGTGTTTCCAGTGAGCGTAGCGCCACTAGCCACCATGCAGCATGAATGCTGGTCTAAAAGGGTACCTTTGGCGCGGTGCAGACGAAAATCTGTCCATTTTTCGGGGTTTTGTCAGAAGGATTTTTTGTTCGCGGGGCCATGACCTACAAAATGTCACAGTTTCAGAGTGCTAAGTGTTTTCAGTGAGCTTCGCGCCAATAGCTTCTATG
>CAKNYM010051476.1:168047-181651 GCA_932195095.1 Andricus curvator
TCTCTATATATATATATATATATATATATATATATATATATATATTTCAAAACTTCTATAAATGTTTCTAAACGATAAATCAAAATCGTTAAATTTTTAACCTACGAAAATGTGAATTTCCAAACAAAAAACATTAAATAATAACCAAAAACAGTTGAATTACAATACAGTAGAATTTTTAGCTCGAACAGTAGAATTTTCAACACAAAAGTTAATTTTCAACCAAGAATGATGACTTTTCTACTGTAAAAGATGAATTTTCTACCGAAAAAAGAATTTTGAACGAGCTGAATTAAACAAAACGAAACTAATTTTTAACAAAATATTTGAATCCTCAAATAGATGAATTTTCAATCAAAAAAGATGAATTTCAAACCAAATACTTGAATTTTCAGCTAAAAATGGAATCGTTACATTTTCAGTTAGAAAAATAATTGTCAACATCTAAAAATTAATTTTTAACTAGTTGTATTTAACCAAAAAACACAAATGTTAAAAAAACAAATTTGAAAAAAAAGTTAAATTTTCAACCAAAAACGTGAATCTCACATAAAAACAGAACTTTTAACAAAGTAGTTCAACTTTCAACCAAAAAAAGGTAAATTTTCAACAAAAACTATTAATTTTCCACCAAGAAAATTAATTTTCTACAAAAAAAAAGATAAATTTTCAACAAAATACATCAATTGTTAACAAAATTGTTGAATTTTTGAGCCAAAGAGAGAAATTATCTACAAAGCAATTCAATTTTCAACCCGAAAATATGATTTTTTAACAACAAAGTTTATTCTTCACCAAATAGTTGAATTCTTAACCAAAACCTTAATTTTTAATCAAACAGTTAAATTTTACACCAAAAGTTATGAATTTTTAGCAAAAAAATTAATTTTCAACAAAACAGTTACATTTTCAACCAAACAGTAAACCTTCATTAAAAATAAAAATCAAATTTTCAACAAAGAGATTTGAACGAAAGAGATGAATTTTCAAATAAAAATATAAATCTCCAACAAAAAATTGTTTCTTAACAAAGTGTTTCGATCAAAATTTTAAAACAAAATAGTCGAATCCTCAAGCAAAAAAGAGTGTCTGGTAAGAGATAAGTTTTTCAAAAAATAGTTGAATTTTCAGAACAAAAAAAAAAAATTCAGTTTGACTTCAACAAAAAAAATATGCGTTTTAAATAAGAAGTACATTTTCTATCAAGATACTGGAATTTTCAACCTAAGAAGACGATTTTCCAACAAAACAGTTGAATTTTCAACAAAATATAGTTGAATTTTTTAACCAAACAGTATCATTTTTTAACAAAATTATTCTCGTGTTGAATTTTCGATCCAAGAGTTGCATTTTTATTCAAGAAAGATGCAATTTACACTAAAAAAGATGAATTTTTAAATTAAAAAGATAAGTTTTACAAAAAATAGTTGGATTCACAACAAAAAAGATAATTGATGAATTTTCAACCTACAAAAATGAATTTTCAACCAAATGATCGAATTTTAAATAAAAAGATTAAACTATTTACAAGACAGATTAATTCTTAACAAGAAGGGATAAGTTTTTTTACAGAAAATTTAAATATTCTATATAAAAAATTAATTTTAAACAGAAAATAATGATGCTTAACAAAGAGACAAAATTTTCAAAAAAATAGTTGAACTTTCAACCAAATTTCTGAATTTTCTACTTACAAAGATGAATTTTTAACCAAAACGATTTTTCAACGAAGAAGATTAATTTTCTACATAAATTTTCAAATGAATAGTTTTATTTTCAACTTAAAAGGATGAATTTTCAACAAATAAATACTTCAAACAAAAATTTGAGTTTTCAACCAAAGATGAATTTTCAACTAAAATTATGAATCTGCAAGCAAGAAAATAAATTGTTAACGAAGAAGGTTAACTTTGAATCAAAAAACACAAATTTTTAACGCAGAAGACGAATTTTCTACAAAGCAGTTGAATTTTCAAACTTTCAACAAAATAATATAATTTCCAACCGAAAATACGAATTTTCAACAAATAAAGATTTGTAAGTGAAGAAAAAAAAATATTTCATCAAAATTTATGAATTTTTAAGTCAGAATACGAATGTTTTTGTAAATCAGTTGCATTTTCAATCCGAAGTTTTAACCAAAAAAGAAGAAATTTCGATGAAAAAAATTATTTTTCTACCAATAAAGACGAAGTTCTAACTAATCTAGATCAAGTTTCAACAAAAAATGGATAACTAACAATTTCAGGTAGGAAATAAACTCAAAATATAAAAAAAAACGAATTTTTAACAAAATAATTAAATTTTCAAGCAAACATTTGAACCTTGAAAAAAAAAAAATTAATTTTCAACAAAGTGGTTCAACTTTTACCCAAGTACTCGAATTTTCATTGTAAAAAACTCATTTCTCAGCCAAAAATAAAATAGTTAATTTTTTAATTAAAAAAATTAGTATTAGTTTTCTAAAAAAAAAAAATTTCAACGAATAATGTAATAGTGGATATCTCAAACACAAAAGGATGACTTTTCAATAAAATTGTTGAATTTGCGACTAAATAATAAAATTCTTAACTAAAAGTATAGTCGACAGGAGGAAACAACTCAAGAAAATGAATAAAAATAAGAGGCAAATAAATTACTAACAAAAACATTATATCAGAGCAATTCTATTCTTTATTTTAAAAAATCCCTAACTTTCTTTTGTATTGTCTTTTTTTTAAATTATCTGAATTCTTTTGAAATTTTCAGGATTCTTTTGAAATTTTCTGAATTATTTGAACTGTTCTGAATTTTTTAATTCTTACTAGACCACTGAATTCTTTTAATGATTTTTAATTATCTTCAGATTATTAGAATACACGTAGAATTATTTTAACTTCCATCGAGTATGTTGCATTCTGTAGAATTCAAACGAATTTCTGGAATCCACATGTACTCCTTTGGCTTCATTTGAAGTTTTTTTGAACTCTCTTAAAACTTTCACAATACACCATGAATTATTTTTAATTTCTACAATTCTTTTGTATTATCTGCACTCTCCTGAATTCTTTTGAATTCCTTCAAGTATTTTGAATTCTGTAGAATTCAAATTAATTCTTAGAATTCACTTGCACTTCTTTAAATTCTTTTTATTCTATTAAAATCTTTACAATACAACGTGAATCATTTTGAATTTCTCCTAGTCTTTTGTAGTCCCTGAATTATCTCAAATATTTTAAATTCTCTAAATTCTTTTAAATTTCTTTAAATTCTTTTCAAATTCTCTGAATTCTTTCAATTCTCTTAAATCTTTTGAATTTGTTTAATACCTCTAAACTGTTTAAATTCTCTGAGTCATTTTAAATTTTTCTAGACTATCTGAACAATTCTGAATTTTTTGATTTCTTACGAGACCACTGAATTCTTTTAATGCTATTTTATTTTTTTGTAACCATTAGAATAAACTTTGAATTAGTTCTGACTCCTTTACAGCTTTTGAAATCTCTCAATCTTTCTAAATTCCTCTAGAACAATACAATTATATTCAGTTCTTTGATTTTCTTATTTCAATTGTAATTCAATAGTAATTAACCAATTGATCGTACCTCACTGGTACACACATGTACGAAAAATTTCCAAGTTTTTTTTCCTGTGGTGCAATTCTAACTATGCACAAACCTCCAAAGAATAATTTTTGAACAACATCTTCACCGATAGGTTTTATTTAACTTTAAATAGTTTTCAGTAATTAATGAACCCAATGAAAAGCGTCGTCAAAACGTAGTCGACCAGGATCTTTCTCTCAGTTGAAAATTCCACCCAAAAAAAGTAGCATGAAAATTTTTGATTACATGCGTGCAAAATTAAAGACCGATTCATTCCTAATTAGATGATTACACATTGCAATGAGTCATTTATTTGTTTAACTTATGTTTCAAAAATCATTTGGGTAGTCTTTCCTTCAAGGAATAAAACAGGCAAGGCTTCATTTTGACGCCTGATTAGAATTATTGTCACTGTTAACGAAGACCTCTCGATTTCTGAAAATAGTGCATTACTTCCGATGGCATGATGAAAATTGATTTTTTGAAAGTATTTGAAGTATTTTTTTTCAAACAAGAAAAACAACAGACAATGCCACATTCTGATGACAAACTCAAACAAGGGATAATTTTGACGACAAACTCTTCCATATTTTTAAAACTAGGCCAAATGCCATCGAAGTTTAAATTATTTACATTCTTCGTGAGTTGCACAAAAATGATGCATTACTTCAGGTGGCATAATTGGAATGAATGTTTGAAAAGTCTTTTCGGTAGTTTTTCGATTAGAGAAGACAATACAAAAGGTCATTTTGATGACACTTACCTATTTTCCAAAATTGGCAGAAAACAGAAAAGCTCTTGTTTGACGACAAACTCTTATCCATTTTTTAAAAGATGCAAAAAGTCAGCAAAGTTGGATATTATAAAAACTTCTCCTAGCTTTCTAAAAATAATCCATAACTTTCAGTCGCATGATTGAAATTGATGTATTGAAAGTTTTTCCGTTAGTTTTACGATTAGTAAATAAAACAGAAAAGGTCTTATTTTGACGACAAACTTTTACCTATTTTAAAAAAAAGCCAAATGCAACCGAAGTTGGAAATTATTTACGTTTCTCACGATTTTCAGAAAATAATGCATTCGTCAGCAAAATTGGGAATTACTGAAACTTCTCCTCGTTTTCTAAAAATAATCCATCAATTTCAGTCGCATGATTGGAATATATGTTTTAAAAGTTTTTTCTTCAGTTTAATGCTTAGGAAATAAAACGGAAAAGATCTTATTTCGATTGTAGTTGATGTTTTAAAACTGTTTTAGGTAGCTTTTCGAACAGTGAAGGCAATAGACAGAGCCTTATTTTAACGAAAATTTCTTATTAATTTTTTCAAAAGAGGCTAAAGGTCTCCTTGCTTTATAAAAAGAAAGAATCACTTCCAGTGGCATGATTGAAATTAATGTTTCCAAAGTTTTTTTGGCAGTTTTTCGATAAGGAAAGACAATGAAAAAAGTCTTCTTTTGACAAGCTCTTATCCATTTTTTAAAATAGGCTAAAAGTCAGCCATGTTGGGAATTATTGAAACATCTACTTGCTTTCTAAAAATAATGCATCACTTCCGGTCGCATGATTGAAAATATTCAAAAAAAATTTTCAGTAGTTTTTCGATTATGTAATACAACGCAAAAGGTGTTATTTTGATGTTTACTTAGGGTAGATGTACCGTTTGCGGCCACTTTAAGTAATTTCGTATCTTTTATCAAGAATTAAATTAACCTAAATATAATATTTTATAACGAAATATAAATTAATAACGTTATTAGTGTATCAATAATCGAATTATTAAAAGTCCAAACCCTTGAACCTTACTTTATTATAAAAAATTAATAATATTTAATCTTACCTCCTGTTTTACCAGTAGTGACCATAGATACACCAGTAGTGGACATTGGTTGCACCACTTTTGGCCATAGTAAGTAATTTTTTTTGTTGGAGTGAATTTTATTAATATTTACTCAATTAATTATCAATATATCAATTTATTTTTAATATAATTAAACAAAATACAATAAAATTGTCAGACATAGGGAAATATTAGTTATTTTTTAGAATTTTTTCGCGGTTTAACAGGTTTTTTTCTCAGCTAATTGTTTTTTAGCTTTTTCCTCTAATTTTTCTTGTTTCAATTTTTCCTATTTTTCAATTCTCTCTTCTCTTTCAATTTTCTTAAGTTTTTTTTCTTCTTCTTCTATCCATTTATCAGCTGTTATTACTGAAGGCGAATGTTGAACAGCACGTTTTCGCTTTGAAGACTGTTTTTTTAGGCCACACAATTACTTCACCCATAATCTCATCGGAAGACTTTCGACGTATCGTTAGAGTGTTACAATTACATACATTTTCTTTGTTAGCGGTAGAAACTGGATCAGGTTTGATTACTTCAATAATAACAGGTGATGATTGGATAACTTCATTCGATTTTTTACAAAATTATCTAAGAATGTCTTTCCAATGACTTTTTGTATATAATTCTCTACAAATTTCAAAGATTTAATCATTATTCAAACAATTTGCATAAACAAATGAAGAGTTGGGCTATTTTTTAAAGAATAGGCTCAATTTGTTTCCAGAATTAATGAAGATTGTATTTCTAATCACTCTTTTTTACGATACTTCACACATTTACACATTTACAGACTTTGGCTGTTTTTCAAGGAATAGGCACAATTTGTTTACGGAGTGAACTAAGAATAACTTTCCAAGGACTCTTTTATATGTTGCTTTGTAAATTTCCAAGATTTAATAATTATTTAAACAATTTTATAAACCAATTACGAATGTGGCTATTTTTCAATGAATAGACTCAATTTTTTTACAAAATTAACTAATGATATCTTTCCGATGACTTTTGTTTATAATGCTCTGCAAATTTCCCAGATTTATCAATTGTTCAAACAATTTTCATGAACAAATTAGAAGTTTGGCTATTTTTTAAAGAATAGGCTCAATTTGTTTTAGATATCAACAAAGAAGGTATTTTCAATATCTCTTTTCTACGATACTTTGCACATTCACAATAATTACTAATTATTTCCACAATTTTCATAAAGATATCCAGAGCTTGGCTATTTTCAACGAATAAGGTAAATTTTTTCATAGAATTGACCAAGAATATTTTTCCGTTTACTTTTTTCTATGAGGCTAAGAAAAGTCTTTTTCATGACTCTTTTATATGTTGCTTATGTACATTTACAAGAATGAATAATTATTCAAACAATTTCCATGAACAAGTTCAGATTTTGTCTATTTTTGACGAATTGGCTCAATTTGTTTACAGAACAAAAAAGAATGTATTTATAATGAGTCTTTCCTACTTTACTTTGCTAATTTACAATAATTATTAATTATTTCAATAATTCTCATAAAGATATTCAAAGTTTCGATATTTTTCAACAACTAGACACAATTTGTTTACGGAATCAATAAAGAATGTTTTTCAAACAACTCTTTCCTATGAAATTTTTAAAATTTAGAATAATTATTAATAGGGCAATCCACTATTTTTTTTTATTTTTGCATATTTAAATATATGCTCTAAAATCACTAATAATACCAGCATAGTGTGAAAAAAAACTTTTTTCGAAATTATATTTGAAAAAGAAAAATATGGCCAAAACTGGAAAACATATGCACCACTTGTGGCCATGGCATGACCAAAAGTAGCACGTGTATACTTTTGCTGTACCAGTTGTGGCCATGGGCTTTTTTATTCATATTTTAGGTTATTATCAGTAAATTCATGTTTTTTTACTTACTATTAAGTTTTGTAAGTAGTATATAATATAAATATTTAAAGAAGATTATGATTTTCAACAAATATCAGTAATTCACTCATCGGTGTGTTCTGCAGATTCTTATAAGAAATGATTAAAATTGCCGAGGTACAGCACGCGTCCACATATGTGTTCAATTATTTCTTGAACTATACTTTTAACGCCCTATAGAAAAGAGTTCACAGCGTTTCCAACATATCAAAAAACCCTATAAATATACTACATAATACTATAGTAAGAACTAAATATTTAAGATTTACTTATAAATCTCAAAGTGGCCACAAACGGTACAGTGGCCACAAACGGTACATCTACCCTATATATTTCAGAGAATTCGAAAGAATTCAGACAATTCAAAATTCAAAGTTTGAATTCTACAGGATTGAAAATATTCGAAGAAAGTTAAAGTAATTCAATGTGTATCCAAAAGATTTCAAGAAAATTAAAAATATTCAAAAGAAGGAGTTCAAACTAACTCAGGGTGTATTCTAATGATTTCAAGATAATTAAACAACTTTTTTTTTTAATTCAGTGATATCGTGAGAATTCAACGAATTGAGAGCATTTTAAAGAGTTCATAAAATTTCGAAACAATGCAGAGAATTCAGAAGAATTTAGACAATTCAAAAATTATCAGATAATTGAGAATAATTCAGGAGAGTTCATAGAATACAAAAGACTTGCAGAAATTCAGATCAATTCATGGTGTTTTTTAAAGATTTCAAGAGAATGAAGAAAAAAAGCTTTAAAATTTAAAATTTCTGTTTGCATGATTCAATATTTTTTTATGGAAACTTTGATGTGATAATTTTATAGCCCTATCAACCATATTTTTAATAATCGTAATTTTCATTTGTATTGGGTGATTTGATAGAAAGCTCAAAGTTCGTCCTCAAAATGATAGTTTTATGTACCAATCCGTTATAATTCTACCATAATCTGTTTTAATCAGAGTTAAATCTAAAAAATTCAGCTCATTTTCTTTTCCTAATTCTAAAGTGAAATGTATTCTAGGATGTATACTATTAAAGGCATCTAAAAGTATAATGATTTTACTTGCTTCTACACAAAGAGCAGAATCATCAACATATCTCGCATAGAAAAGGCATTGAAATCCTAATTTTTCAAATTTGTCGTTAACTAAATTTTCCATTTTGTTGAAAACTGTATTTTCTAAATCTTCCATGACTATTTCTGCCAAAATAGGTGAGAGAAGAAATCCTATTGGTGTGTCAAATTTTTGTTTATAAAATTTGCCATCAAATTGGAAATAAATCGAATGAAGAACAAAATCGATTGCTTCAATGAACTTTTTGAATGGAATTTTAGTGTGTTGGTTTATGTATTCCCATCTTTTTTTAATCGATTCTTTTACTTTATCTAAAGGAATGCTTGGGAACATAGCAATTGCATCAAAAGCTAGGATGTAATCATGAGGAACTGTAATTCCTTTCATGAGTTCAAGAAAAACTGTACTATTTTTTACTGTGTTTTTCGAAATTGTTATTGATTTTTTAATGATGTTACTATGTAATTCTTCTAATTTTCTTGTCGGAAAACCTATTGTTGATATTGCAGGTCTTAAGGGATAATCAACTTTGCGTGCTTTAATCAGACCATAAGATAAGTAATTTTTTGAGAGGGTTGTTTTCAATTATTTCGAAACTATTTCTGTCCTCAAGAATTGTCATCATTTTTTTGTTATATTCGCTTTTCAAAATTGCTATTGTAATATTACCCTTATCTGCACATGTTATCAGGATATCAGCATTTTTCTTTGAAAATTCATTCGTTAACTTATAGCCTTCATTTCATTCTTTGTCCGTAATTGAGCATAATCTTTATTTGCAATACAATCTTTAGATAATCCTGATAGTTTGGATCTGAATTTTTGTAATTTATTACTTGGAATTTTGTGACTATTTATCTTTACATCTTTTACACCATGGGTCCAATTTTTTACGTCAAAGCGCATGATGAATATTAATATTTAATTTCTGAATATCACCTTGATTTTGAATTAAATTCATAACCCTTATGTCTAGTTTTTTATTATTTTGAATAATTATTTAATTTTTTTTTGGAAAAACGCCATGATTTTCGCATTTTGTGAGAAAGGTTTTCTGGGATCTCTAAGATTAAAGATTTATGAAATATCAAAGATAATTTCTGCAACACCAAAAATTTGTTTCACACGGTGAAGCTCACTGAAGAGTTGAGTCATAGATTTTTTTTTCAAATCATTAAAATAAAGTTTCTGATTAATTATGATCGTATTTGTGACAATTACTTAAAATTAAAAGATCTTAACGAAAAACTTACAATATAAATGAAGAGTTAGTCAATACAGTTCTATTCTATAAGAATCAATAAATTTTTTTTGCATATATTGAACTTTTTGAATGCGTTTTTTCAAAACAACTGATTTTTGGATTCACAATGTTTCTGAGCCTTTTTGTTTCAAAAATAAGTTTTTGCACAGATTGACTGGTTAATATTGTGTTTCTAATTTTTTTCTTAAAAAAATATACTACTGAAGAACCTTTCATGGCCTTTCGTCACCTACCAATAGCGTTAAAAATATTCTAAACAAAATTATTTACTTTGTTTATTAGGGTAGTCCAAAACAGCTTTTGATGAAAAATTTAAAATCCTATTCGATATTTTCAATATATATGTAACTCAAATAATGAAGAAAAACTAGAAAAACTAAATCGGATTATTGAAAACTGCAAAAAAGGCCAAAAATAATCCTAATTTCTACATGCATTTTCTTATTCGTAGTAGAGACTTTCAAACTACCTCACTTTTCGGCTCATTAGAGACAGAAGTAATCAATTGAAAAAAGAGGAAGAAAAAGGGAAAAAAACTAAAAAACAACTTCTCACTTTTTCTTTTCTCCGTCAATAAAATCCATTTTTCTCACAAGAAAAATCAATTTCACTAATCTTTAAAAAGTTATTCCCATTTTTTTAAATTTTTTAGCTAAAAGGTTAAGTCCCTATATTTGTTTCCTTTTGAAGAGATCTAAAGTTTACGTATTTTTTTTTGTCCTTTGCTCACTTTGGAACCACTATTTAATTATTATTAAAAAGACACTTAGAAAACTTAAATTTCACTTTTATTTCACAAAAATTGAAAAAAAACAGATACTGAATATTACGATTTGAAAATATTCGTATATTACTAAACAAGTTTGAAATTTCTAACGCTAGGACAAACATTTTTTTAAATTTATAATGGCGATAATTAGAGAACGGATTCATTGATAAAGATTAAGTGTACTGAAAACTTGTTGAACATGAACTAGAAATTAAATGTATTACAAAAAAAAATTTTAATTACCAATTATTTGTTAAAAGTTTTTCAAAACCTAACTCTGAGCTAAAATGAGATTCTGAGATTTGAGAACAAGGAAATAAGTATCATCAGTTTGTTTTTAAAGTTATATAAATGTAATTTTTCTAAGATTTTTCAGAAAATAATTTTTTTTAAGATTTCAGATGTGATTAGAAGTTTGGAAGATTAACAAAAATATTTGATAAATTTTAAGAAATATCTCTCAAGTTTCAACATATTTTTAATCTCTTCAAAACCTCTTGAATTCCTCAAAACTTTTAAACTGACTCGAATTTTTCTTAAAATTTTTAAAAATTATTAAAAATTGAAAAATTGCCTCAGAATCTTTCACGTTTTTGGAAATATGTTGAAATGTTTTAAAATTTTCTTTGAAACTGAATTTTTCAAAATAAACAATTACTTCCAATTTTTTCAGGAATTTTAAGAAAATTTGTTTTTCTCTCGAAACCTGACAATATTATTTTTAAACTCCTAAAGTTTTTGTTTGAAATCTTTGAAAATCTACATTGAGAAAAAAAGTTTCATTGATCTTATCCAGTTTAAAATTGTTTTTGAATCTTTCTGAATCTTCTAAATATCTCTTGAATTCACTCGATTTTTTTCTGATTTTTTAATTTCGTCGAATTGAAACATTTTGCTTTAGGGATCATTTACGCTCTGTTTAAAAATTTTAGGAAATCATTTGAAATGTTTTAAAATAAACTATTATTTGAAATTTCCCCATGAATATTAATGCATTTTTTTCAATCTTTTCAGAACTTTTACACCTTCTGAATATCTTTTAAAATTATGCAAGTTTTTCCTTACATTTTTTTAATATTCCGTAAAATAAAAAAAAATTGCCTGAAAATCTTTCAGATCCTTCTTTAAGAATTTCTGAACTCTTTTGAAATCTTCGTAAATATTCTCATACAATTAATTGAAAAAAAATTATTTTAATTTTTCCTAGAAATCTGACAAAAATTTTTTCAATTTCTTGAAACGTTTCAAAATTCTTAAAATACTTATTTTTATAATTAGCTACAGCATCTTTTGATTCTTTGAAATCTTTTCCAGTTTCAATTATTTTTCAATCGTTTCAAAGCTTCTAAATATTTCTTGCACTTATGAAAATTTGTTACGAAATTTTGTAATATTGAGAAATCACAATATTTAAAAAAAAATCTTTTCCAATCTTTTTAAAAACTTCAGGGAATGATTTAAAGTGTTTTAAAATCTTTCTCAATACGATTTTCTCTTAGAATTCATTTAAAAATTGAAAATCGTTTATAATTTTTTTTAAATCTCTTTAGGTTTATCTTTTAAATTGTTTTAAAACTTCTAAATATCGCTGGAACTTATTCGAATTATTTCTCAAATTTGTAATGTTGCAAAATTGAGAAATTTGTCTTCCAAATGTTCTACATTCTTTTTGAAAATTTAAAAAAAATCATTTGACATGTTTTAAAATCTTTTCCAAACTTCTTTCAAAATCAATGTTTGAAAATAAAAAAATCATTTGAAATTTTCTTAGGAATTTTAAGTTTTTTTAGTCTCTTGTTACCCTGCAGATTACAGTTTTTCTACAAAATTTTGAATTCTTGTAAAAATGAAAGAAGCGAAGTGTCTAGGGACACTGAAATTATTTAGTCTACATTGACCGAATTTCGGTGAACCTAGCCGCTTTTTCCAGTTGCCCCAGGACTTACCGAAAATATTCGTTCTACGCTCACCGAATTTCGGTTAACCTAGAGAGTCTAGACACGGCCTAAAAAAATTTTCAAAAATCTTTTCAACACATTTTGGAAATTTCAAATATTAATCTTATTCTTTTGAAATAAAACCTATACCTTTTCAAATTTTCCCAAACACCTTAGAAACATGTAATCTCTTCAAATTTTTCAAACTTGTTCAAAAGCCATTTTTTTCCAAACTGTTCAGAATATGTTTTCGCCCGTAATTTAATTTTTGTTATTTCTTTGAAAATGTGAACAAGTTGACAAATTAAAGTGTTGTACCGAAATGTTAAGGTGAACGGTAACTTCCTCAGATTCATTTATTTGAACACAAATTTGCAGAAACCAAAGCAAAATAAATCAAGAAAAATTCTGTGAAAAACCGGGTTTTTAGTTCCTGGATTTACCGCCAGTGGTCACTACCGGTCTTTTCTTGTTTCGTGGATCGTATATATATATAATTATTTTTATTTATTTATGAATTGATAAACTCGTACTGAATAGTTAAACATTTTTTACTCCATTTAAAATTGTTTTTTTTTTCATTATAAAAAGAAAAATCGAATTTTAAACAATACTCATCTCCTTATATCGGGAAAACATTTAAAAATAATAATAACCTAATTTTCCAATTTATACTCGATCAAATTTGTGCAGTTTTCCGAAAATAACAGTTTATTTGATGCAAAAATACTCAAAGAATAATTCGAGAATCGCTCTTTTGTTTCTTGAATTAAAAAATTTATACCCATTTTTGAAGTGGAATTCTCTTGAAAATAAATTATGTTGATAACTACACATTTTATATGGACAAAATGTAAGCGATGTTTTAGCAATTTTTCCATGGACAGATTTTGCTAAGAGTTTTTTACTTTCTGCAAAAATACTCCAAGAATAATGCGAGAATCGCACTTTTGTTTATTGAATTTAAAAATTTATACCCATTTTTGAGGTGGAATTCTCTTGAAAATAAATTATGTTGAAAACTACACATTTTATATGGACAAAATATGAGTGATTCTTTATCAATTCATCCATGGACAGATTTTGGTAAAAATGTTTTACTTTCTGCAAAAGTACTCAAAGAATAATGCGAGAATCGCACTTTTGTTTATTGATTTACAAAATGTATACCCATTTTTGAGGTGGACTTCTCTTGAAAATAAATTTTGTTGAA